>JAOSBO010196595.1:0-19157 GCA_027563915.1 Erythroxylum rotundifolium | reverse complement strand
CAATATAAATCTCAAGCTTAACAATTTTTTTCAAATACAACCGATGATCGTAAATTAGTTGAACTCAATCATTCAAGTAAAGTTTGATCAAACTTGGGTTCAAATTTGAACTCAAGCTTGAAAATTTTCTTCAAGTTGGATTAAATGTGACAAATTATTCCTGGTTAGAAGTTAACGGTCCAAGCCAATTTAATTTGACTCAAACTCAAGATTAAAATTTAGTCGTACTCGAGCTCAAGGTTTAGGGGATTTGGGTCGACCCATTACCAATTTTACACAAAATTTTGATGCTTCTTTATGAGTTGTTAGGAAATTAGGAGACGAACCAGAAGCTTTCTCGATCACTATGCTCAGCATTTCACATTCATTGTGGCAATCAACACCATCTTTTCTGATTACCCTCCTCTTTGAAGGCAGCTCCTGCTCAAAAGTTCCTTCTCCAGGAGCTGCCATGACTGGTTACACTCAACTAATCAAAGTGGGATGATAATTTCTCTTGGCTGCAGGTCAAAACATCAGAATTTATCGTGCTGGAACAGTTGATTAACTACGAATTATCCCAGCTTGTGGTAGCTCTTCAATCGAACACAAGAAATCTTAACTTTACTTGTTTGCCAAGCATATACTCCCGACAATTCTAATATTTGGGTCTTTCACAATTTTTTTTCCTCCGAATCTAATACTTCTTTTTATCCTTTTACCCGTTTCATCATCCATGGAGCTGCAATGTTTTATATCGAAAAGTTCTGAGAGGGGGTAATACAATGACAGTACAAAGATTCTGGAGACAACGTCGACCTTTCCAAGTTCCAAACTAGAAGGAAATGAGAGTAATGATAAAAAGTAAAAAACGTTGATTCCATATTCGACCAAACGTTTTACATCAAGTGTGGAACATATGATTAATAATAATCTAAATGAGTTATAATTATTGATAAAAGCTCTTAATGTTGAACTAAAACCATCTTAAATATAAAATTTTAAAAATTTTCTATGTTTTTCAATTTTCCAATATTTATCGAAGAAAAAGAATTGAAACCTTTGTATTTCATTCTTTTAATTTTATCTTTATATGTATATTTTTATATTAAAAATGATGATTTATTATTTCACATGAAAGTATTTTAGATTTTTTAAACATCATCCAATCCAAATTCCAAGATAATGTATTTGGTGTTTGGATACTTTAAAAAATGTTAATAGAGCTGTATTTTGAATTAAGTTTAATTTTATCCAATTTAAGATAAATCATAAAAATTAATCGAGCATAATTTGGAATGATTAAAAATTAATGACTTAAGTCAGGTTTAACCTAACTCGAGTTTAGACTTGGCACGACAATCTTACTTAGGTTCATTTAAGCAAGACTCAATGTGATCATTGACCAACAAAATCATGTCCTCAAACTTCTCTCAATCCTAGTAATATTTAATGTACATACATACGTAAATACATTTATTATGTAGGTCCATCGGAAACAACCTCTTTACCAGTTTGGACTAAAATTGTGTACTTTTGAAGCTCCTCAAATCATGCATATCAACAGGATTTGCATTGGGTTGTTGTTGTGTAGTTGTTGTACTCTTGCAAGAATACCATGAAAGCATTAAACTATCAAAGGCAATAATAGAAGTACGAATGATCTTTATCAATGTAATTAAGAGCAAAACTCAAATGAGCTATTTATAGGTACCTTTGGCTTGATGGCTAAGTTACAGATCAAAATTCTAACTAAACTGAACTAAATAGATCACATCTTATCCGTATCAAATTACATCAAACTGAAAAATAAGATGACAACCTCTCTATTGGATAGGATTTAACTGCATCTCAACTAATAAGATAAGAGATTACATCTATCTATGATATATTCATATTCAAAAAAAAATTCTACTATTTTAGATGATCCGCTTAAATAATCTTTATCTTTTAAAGATGATATCTATTCTCTGTAATCTTATGTTCCACATCATCCAAGATCTCGTTATGATCTCTATTTGTCGATGACGAGTCATCTAAGATCAAAGTTTTTCCGTTCTTTCTGTGTTTTGATATAAAAGTAAATTCAATAATTATATTTTCTAATTTATTAAAATTATTTAAGAATTTAGTTATTATTTAATTCGATGTATAAAGAAAGTCTTTGCTATTTTCTTTTTTTTATGTATAAAAGAGGTATAAATAGTCGATAATGTTACTAACACCATATTGTCACCATTATTATTATAAAAACCATGAGATTATTTATTTTATGGATTAAATCCAGATATATCGAAATTACACTAGATTATAAAGTTAACCAATAATTCGTGACTAATTTGATGATATTTTCAAAATGTGACTAAAAAGATAAAAGAAAAATAAGGGATTTTTTCAAAATGTGACTAAAAAGATAAAAGAAAAATAAGGGATTTTTATTTTCACCAACATAAAACACATTGAAAACTCTCATGGCATGGCACACTGAAAACGATCTAGAAGGGGGGTTGAATAGATCTTTTAATTTTTTTTCCATAAGATGCTACAAAACAAATAATTAGAACACACAAAACAAACAAAAACACAATTGAAATGTAAAAGAGTAGAGAAGAGAGGAACACAAATTTTTATAGAGGTTCGGTGCTAAGACCTACGTCCTCTACATAAGCTCCCACTTAGGATTTTGTCAAAGCTCTTTACTACACACTTTATAGTTCAGTGTGAACTTTTCAATCAACTTGACTTCCGACTTGCCTTACAAACGATTTGTCTTCCGGCACAAATCCTACCTTCCAAGCGATTCTACCCTAATCACTCTGCTCACAATAATAACAATGATAAAGGTGTAGTAGCAAAACTCAGTACAGCTGAATACAATCAATATTGGCTAAGTAGCAAAATTGAGAGCAATGTGAGGATTATTTTTGGACTATAGCAAGTATGCTTCTCTTTGGACTTGAGTAATCAATCCTCTGAAGTGTAGCACTCTATTTGAATGCTTCAAGATGTTTATGAACGTTGCAGACTTCTCCTAGCCATTGTGGAATGCTCCTAGCCGTTGTATGAAGATTTTCTCCTGTTAGAAATCAATTGACAAAGTCAAATTTTGTTCAGCTATAACTGATAGTCGACTAGTCGATGTGTAATGGTCGACTAGTGTGTTATAGTCAACTTATACTCCAAGTGATAGTTGACTAGTACCAACGTTTTTTATAAAACTTTCAGCTCTGCTCTTCGAATAGTCGACTAACTCAATGATAGTCGACTAGTTCAATGATTCAACTCACAGGTCTAACTGATAATAGTCGACTTATCCAATGTTCCAACAGACAGATCTCATGAAATCTCCAATCTTTGACTGTTAATATACATGTTTGAATTCTTCAAGCAATATCTTCTCATGAAATACACGTTGTTAATTTGAATTATCCAAATCTTAATCTTCAAAAGTCATCTTATCCAATGTTCTTCTAACTTGAAAATCATCACCAACATCATGGTCAACTTGTCTTCCATCACCTGAAATTATTACTTAACCAATTCTTTAAGTTTTATTATTATCAAAACAAAGAAGGATTTAATTTGTCAACTTCCATTGGTCCAACAAAATGGAGCAAGAGTTATTGCATTAGCTGTAGGAACCCATGTTTTGAATCTTCCTATTAAGATAGAGTTAATTTTAGATAATTATTATTATTTTAATTTTGGATAATTATTAGTATATACCCATTATGACAAAGAACATTGTATCCATTTTATGTCCTAACAAAACAAGATTTCATTTAACTTTTTCAAACAATGGTTATTCAATTATTTTGATGAAATGTTGTATGGTACTACTACATTGTGCAATGGTATTTACGTATTAGATATGTGCAATCCAATTTTAAATATCAATGACAATAAAAGACAAAAACAGGATATCTTAAAATCATCTTTCTTATGGCATAACCGACTTGGCCATATGAGTAAAAGATGTGTGTCCAAGCTATACAAGAGTGGTAGCATAGGGTCATCTGATTATGATTCATATGAAACATGTGAATATTACTTGTTAGGCAAAGGAAAGCTGAACGAACAAATGGGTTATTAGACCTAATACATTCTGATGTATGTGGTCCGATGTCCATTCACGCCAAAGGTAGTTTTATGTACTTTATTACGTTTATTGATGATTATTCATGATATGGGTATGTGTATGTGTATCTAATGAGATACAAGTCTGAAGCATTTGAAATGTTCAAACAATGTAGACATGAAGTAGATAAATATCTCAGTAAAAGTATCAAAACGGTTCGATCAGATGAAGGTGGTGAATACTTGAACAAGAAGTTTCTAAGTTATCTCTGGGATAACAGGATTGTATCCCAATGGACTCCACCCTATACACCGGAATATAATGGTGTGGCTGAAAGGAGAAACTAAACATTGCTGGACATAATAAGGTCTATGGTGGGCTTAGCAAATCTACCGAAATCCTTTTGGATTTATGCACTCGAGACTGCTATTTATGTGATAAACAGAGTCCCTTTAAAAGCACATGATGTTACTCCATACGAGCTATGGACGAACAAAAAACCATATATTTCTCATATAAAAGTTTGGGATTGTCCGACTTATGTGACGCAATTCAATCAGAAAAGCTTGAAGCAAAATCTAATAAATGTTTATTTGTAGGATATCCTAAGGAAACAATTTGATATCTGTTCTACAATGCTTTAAAGAAAAAGGTGTTGATCTTAAAACATGATGTCTTTTTAGAGAAAGAGTTTCATCTAAGAGAAGACAGTGGGAGCAAAGTTAAATTTGTTGAAGTTCATGATTCTCAAACAGACGCAGATCAACTGCCTGAACCTAAGATTATTGTTTATAGAGATGAGACAAAAGTTAAACCTTCTGACACATAAAATGTTCATAGGTCAATTAGGATATGTAATGTTCCAAAGAGATATGGCTTTTTAGTAAGTGAACATAACAACTTATTGCTCATATAGGACGATGAGCCTACAACCTATAAAGAGGCTCTGAAGAGTTCAAAATCTAAAAAATGGCTTCAAGCCATGAAGTCTTAAATGAATTTCATGTTTGAAAACCAAGTTTGGACTTTGGTTGACCCACCTAAAGGGCTAAACATACTGTGCAAGTGAATTTTCACAAAGAAAATCGATATGGATGGTAATGTGATTACTTATAAAGTGAGACTAGTTATTAAAGGTTATCATCAAAGATAAGACATTAACTATGACGAGACTTTTAGCCTTGTAGTCACGTGTAAATCCATTAGAATACTCCTAGCCATTGTTGCTTATTATGATTATAAGATATGACAAACGGATGTGAAGATGACTTTCCTGAATGGAAACCTAACTAAGGATGTGTATATGGTACAACTTGAGGGCTTCATATCCAAAGATGGAAAAAAGGTATGCAAGCTTCAAAAATACATTTATGGATTGAAGCAAGCATTTAGGAGTTAGAACATCTAATTTGATGTAACAATCAAAGAGTTTGGTTTCTACCAAATTCAGATGAACCTTGTGTGTACAAAAAGGTTAGTGAGAGTGCTATCATATTCCTTACGTTATATATGGATGACATATTACTAATAGGAAATGATGTCTCAAGTTTGCAATTTGTCAAAATTTGGTTGTCCCGAAATTTTGCCATGAAAGACCTTAGAGAAGCAACTTATATATTGGGAATAAAGATCTGTAGAGATAGATCAAGGAAGTTGCTAGGTCTTTCACAGTCTACATATATAGATAAAGTGCTAAAGAGGTTTAGCATAGGAAAGTCTTAGAGAGGGTTTCTTCTTATAACTTATAGGATAAAACTTTTGAAATCTACGTATCCCAAGACGTATGATGAGAGGACTCGCATGAGTTTGAACCTATATACTTTGGCAATAAGATCAATCATGTATGCTATGTCATGTACAAGCGTATGCTCTATGTGTTGTGAACAAATATCAACCAGATCCAGGTAAGTGTCACTGGGCAGCTGTCAAGAATATCCTAACATACTTCAGAAGGACGAAGGATGTATTCTTATTATATAGAGATGGAGATCTCGTAGTGAGCGGGCATATAGATGTCATTTTTCAATCTGACCAGGATGACTCCAAATCCCAATCAGTATATGTTTTCACAACGAATGGTGGAGCATTCGGATGGAAGAGTTCCAAACAAGAGACGATTATAAATTCAATGACTGGGTCAGAGTACATTGTAGCTATGGAAGCAGCAAAAGAAGCTGTTTGGATTAAGAAGTTCGTTATGAAACTTGGAGTGGTTCCGAGTATTGTAAACCCGATATTATTGTGTTGTGACAACAATGGGGCTCTTGCTTAAGCCAAGGAACTAAGGTCTTCTTAGAGATCCGAGCATGTACTTAGGAGATATCACTTGATCATTGAGGTTATTGATAAAGGTGATATGAAGATAGAAACAATGCCCACAAATCAAAACATCACTGATCCTTTGACTAAGCCACTTCCTTAAATGAGATTTTATTCTAGTGTACTCGCCTATGGTGTTAGACACAAAAGTGATTGACTTTATTACAAGTGGGAGGTTATTAGAGTAGTACTCTAAAGGTAATCACCTTTAACACTTTTGTATAATCTTTTTTTTTTATTAATAAAGTGAAAGGCGATTTTCATTAATTTGAAGTTCATTTATTTATGAATTGATGTCATTCTTAAATCAAATTAATAAAGTCTATTATATAAAACATAGCATCAACGAAATCATAATCAGATCGTGAAATGAGATTCTTATTATGTGCAATTATAGTAGTATCTAAATTATCCCAAGTCATAGGATTAATGAGACAAGACATTGTTAATCCTGTTAGACTAGCACATATTATACTCTTTGATTTGATCAATCGGTGGATCTCATAAAATGTAAGCATGAGATGTTTAGAGTGAACATGTGGATGCTTACTAAAAGTAGCAAGTACATCGGATGACTTGTTATGAGATTATCATATGAATGATCTATCAAATGTCAGTGATTAATCTCATCATAGCAATGGTGTAAATATCCTTAGACTTAAGGTATTCAAGGATATCTTGGATACTGATCATGTACTTTGACACCATTCCTTGTTACCTCAAGATGAGGTTGCTTATAGGGTGTTAGTTGGGTATAGCTATTGGTATTCTAAGGTAATTGGATAGCCAATAAAGGATTTACCACTCCTTATAGAAAGAGATGGTACCCAAGCCTCTTATCGGGGTTATTACTGGGGAGTCTCTAGCTAAAGCAATTATGTGTCATGAAGAGAGTCTTCATTGACACATAGAGTAATAAGATCCCTAGGATAATAACTAACATCACTTAGACTATATCTGACATAGTCAGTCTAGTTGGAGTTGACATATAGCCCATACTCTAAACTATGGGGGGTATAAGATAGTGAAGGGATGAATTGCATGGTAATTGACTGTGGAAAGGTTTGTAAGTCTGATAATTAACTATTGAAGAGTTCGAGTGTTAATCCACTTACATTTTGGTAAATTGTTGTCATGAAACTCATTATGATGTGATCGGATTAAGAGTTAACTCAAGTGACAAAAATAACTGGGAACCTAAAGCTCACACACATAAAAGATCGGACGAAAAACATAGTTTGCATTAAGCCACAATTGTGACTAACTTAATGACAGGTGCTGTATAAAGGAGTTCTTCACTTACGTAAACACGAATTTTTACCTAAAAAATACACTCAATAAAGAAGCTAAGGGCTAGAAGAGTTTTGGAAGTTGTGAGGAGTGATCTTGAGATTTAGTCATGCAATTTTAAGCAGTTATAGTATGAGATTAATTACATATAACTTAGTCTTAATCTAACTCTTACTAGAGCATCTACTTGAACTCATCTTCCTTGGTGCTCTAAACACCCTTACACATTAATTTTTCTTCATCTTTGCATGCTCTCTTGAGGCCACGGAAAGTGTTTTGTGTTTGCTAAAACCCAAACATGAAGAAGATTCAAGAAAAGAGGAGTATTGATAAGGTACACATGTTGTAATTTCATATTCTTATAATCTGTTTATACATGCACATGGATTCTAGATTTTTTGGGGATGTCGCGGGGTTGGAATTTTGATTCCAACACTTCCGTTGCCTTGCCATGTAAGTGATGCATAGATCTATGACTCTCTAACATATTTCACTTCTAAGTTATGTTTTTTTTCTTGATTTATGAAAATTATGAGAAGGAAAAGGTCAATAGATTGAAAATCATAATCAAGTGTCAAAGTCATTTATAGTTGTCTGAAATGAACATGTAAGTTTTATGATTGCAAGTTATACTTAAATTAATAAACACTACACTCTTATATGTGCTTTTTTTTTCATAAAGCAAAGTGAGAAGGAACTACATGAAAAACAGTATGATAGGATCACACTACGTAAAGTTGCTCACTATAGGAAGGTAAAGGATAAGGGTTAGAAGAAGCAGAAAACAACCATGTAAGTTTAACAGTTTTTTAAATATTTTTGTTCATTAATTAATATAGTAGTAAGTACTAATATATGGATTGAATATTGATTTTTTATTTTATAATAAGATGCAGAGTTATTAGAGAAGCCTATATCTTACGAGAATGAGTTTAGCGCAGATGACATTTATGGTATGGTATTTGGTAGATGGTTAGGCTATATGAAAGGCCTTGCCTATGGTCCTAAGTGAAATGTTTCAAACTCAACATATAAAACAATCATTGAACACCTTCAAGAGGAAATCAAGAAGCTTAAGGCTGCCTAACAAGCTGAAGTAATTAGGGGATAAGAAACTCTAGTATAATATAATATTTTACCAAAAAAATTACTTAGCTCGAATTATGATAGAAATGAAGAGGAAAGTATAGGGTATTAATTTTATCTCGTATACTTTTCTATCCCTTTTTATGTGTCCTATAATATAATCTTAATCCATTTTTTTGAATTACAAAAATGATGATGTTGCAACTGTTGACTGATTATATTGTGAATGGTAAAGCTATGTGGTGTTGACTTTAATCAAAACCAATCACTTACAATATCAATGCTCTCATAATATTATATTGTGAATGGTAAAGTTATGCGGTGTTGACTTTAATCAAAACCAAACACTTATAATATCAATGCTCTCATAATATTTTCAGTTTATTTTAACTAGGCTTTTTGGATGATTAGTGGTTCATGGACATGGACAACACTAGGTTGTCGCTTAGGTTATGCTATAATATTTTTGTAATATGAGTATGACATATTATAATTTGTAAAATGATCTTTTCATTTATTACTTTATCTATAAGAATTATTCAATTTGTCATTTATATACGTAGGAACAAATGATCATCCTCTGATGTTACATTCTTTTTTTAGTATAATTTAATGATCTATACATAATTTTATTTTATATATACAATGTTTGATATTTTAAATTAATAATATTTTCCTATGATTTAATTTTATAATAATAAGCAAATAATTCATGATAAAAAATGTCAATACCTTATATACAAAACACATTTTTTAATATCAAGGATAAAAATGTAACAAATAATATATTGTAACATTATTAAAAATATAGCAAATAACATTTGACTATGTTATATAAAATATAGTAAAAAACATTTGACTACGTTATAAAAAATGTAACTAATACTATGTAACAAAAAGTAGCTAATATTATATAGCTACGAAGGGAAAAAAAAAGTAGCCAAAAACTGTTGGCTATATTTTATATTCGTTTTCAATCATTTGGCATCAAATCTGTCTTTAGCTAAAAGTTAAATCATATTATATAGAGTGGCCTTTTACTGCCGACATATCATTCCTCGTATTTTTACAAAAAGTCTTCTCTGAAGATTTTCAAAAGTCATTCCCACCCTAAATACCTAATACATGTTATTGTTTCATCATTATGATCATTATGAGTGCAACATTTGCATGGCTCGATTAACGAAAATAACAACTGATTTTAAGTCTTATGGATCAAATTTAAAATAACTCTTGAATGATAACACGATGAGTTAAAGAGTTTTTAAAACAGTCCAGCTATTACTAGGCCGAACTCAAACTGTAATTAATCTGATTTGTAAGAATATGGGGCATGCACGTCGCCCTTTTTAGCCGTATTTTCAGTCTAGCAATAATGAACCAATGGGTATATTAAAAGCACTACATATAGCGCATTAAAAATTCCTTTGAATTTGAAACATGACGAATAATGAGCAAATCCAAAGTAAAATAATGAGCAAATCCAAAGTATACTTTTCAGCTCATTTAATAACAAATCAGAGTTAAATTTTATAATTTTAGGTTAATTAGTGATTATAAATAGTTCACCTAAAGGTAATTTATATGTTTGGTAGTAAACTTATTTTATATACGTTGTATATATAATTCTAAACTTTATGTTAATAATATTTTCCCATAAACTTAGTTTCAATCAAGATCAAGACTTGGATTTGTTAGAAAATCCAGCTCAACCCATATTTTATTTTTAATAATTGGATCTCTACATAATAAAGATTAATTTATTTTAGTTCATTTAAAGCTTTAATTAGGAATTTTATGTCTCAATTCAATTGTAGTTTTATAAGTTTAAAAAGTCAATGTATTCAGTGCACAAGACTCCCCGATTTGCGGGATTTAGGGAGGGATATGAAGTACTCAGCCTTACTATTGTATTTCTACAAAGAGGTTGTTTTCCTGATTTGAACTTGTAACTTTATGGTTACAAAGAAGCAACTTTGCCAGTTTTAGGATAAGAGTTTTAGTTGAAAACAATAATTGGTTTAATATGATACAAATCTTTATGGACTAGGTAAAAACTAATAAAACTGAATTAATACATATATGAAAGATGTAGAAAATTATGGGTCGTACATTTCGAATAAAATGAAACAAGCCAGAACTATCCAAAAGAAATGTAAGATCTGATATATGATAACATGTTCTTAATATGACCATTTGTTTAAGCCATATTATGGAATTAAAATTTAAAAACTAAAGGAAGTTCTTAAAATTCATCTTATCAAAAAGAAATAAGGGATAGATAGGTTGTGCTCATACTTAAACATCCTATAGTTTGGATTTACACTTAATTAAATCCAATTAAAAAATCCTTACACTTAAGAGATTACTCTTACAGTTGTAAGTTAAGTCTATGTTAAATTTGTTGTATGAATATCTAAGAAATGGTCATCTAACTTTTATCCCAATTAACTTTGGCAACCAAAGAAACTTGAAAGTTACAATTAATCTTTTTTCTTATAAAAAATTATAAAGCAATTAGTAGTTACTTGACAGAGTGACTCATTGGTGCTATTAATATGTTTCATTTAAAATCATTCTTAATATTTATAGTAAGTAGAGATGTAACTTTTTCATATGTAATTGGATTGTAATGACGCTTACTAACAGAGATATCACCCTAAGACTTTAGATCTTAAACTGTGGATATATTACTAGCTTCTAGAAATTTACAAGTGGAGCAAACCTATGTCAAAAAAGGATATAATGATGAAATGAGTTATAAATAAAGATAAGACTCATAACTCATTATTTTGAAGTTTTGAGTTGAGATATGATACCCTAATTGTGTATATGGAATCACTTAAACCTGATTTAATCTCTCCTTAAACTTTATTAGTGTTAAAGTCAAGTTAACAAAGTTTGATGATCAATAATTCATGGAATGACTCAAATGACTTCAAATTCATAACTTATTACTTTAAAGTTTTAAGTTGAGATATGAAGTTGAGGTGTAATATCTTAACTATATATGTATTCACTTGAACATGATATAATTTCTCTTAAAATCTTCTCAAAACCTTTCATTATTAGTGACTTTTTGCGCTAGTTAAACTCAAGAAAATTTGTGCAATATTTATGAAAATATTCATAATGTATATTCAACAGAGGATTCAAATATGTTCATAATAAACATTCAGAAGGGGATTCAATAGGTTTGGCATCTAAAATGACATCAAAATTGTATCATGTGTCTCTTGTCAAAAATACATAACTCAAATCCTACTTTTGTATTTTCTTATGCTATTATCAAAGCTTTATTCAAAGCACGTGGTACTAGATCAAGTACGAGAATACTTTTCGTGTTGCAAAAATTTTGTAAATTAATTCATTTAAATGTAAGCCATGTTGGGAAACAGAGGCAGGATATGATCTCATTTGCAATGAAAAAGTTTGAAACTTTTTCATATTTAATTTCCTAAACCCAAAATTACTTAAAATTCTACAACATGATTAACACGTAATTCATAACAAAGAATCATAATCTGTAACTTGTTCCAAAGTTTGATCTTTTTCTCATCGTACCTAAACCATTTCCAAAACTGGATTATCTCAACCATTGTAGATGCACAAATATCTGGCCTCTAATGATATTCACAAAATGTGTTGAGAGACCTCTATAACTATTACAGAGAAGGTTAGGTAAGGAGTGTTAGTTTCGTTGAGCTTAAGCTTATTTATAATAGTTTTTGGACTTCATAGTAATTTAACTGAAATCCAATTTTCAATTAAATTTTAATCAGAATTACAAATAATTATAATTAAATACCAATTATGTCCGATAAGATTTAATTTCTCATATTGATCGTTATTTATTAAATATCTCATTTTTATGTATAAAGTTTCTCAAACTTTATAATCAAGTCCAACTTGAATAAAATATCTTTTCTCTCTTCAACTTATTATTGTGTGTGACACATTTTGTTTCTAAATACATTGACAATTAATGGATCTAAATTATAACTATAAATCATATTTAGGATTAGATAAATCAATATTTTTTATTTATATTTAATTTTATAATTAAACAATTTATGTTTTTATATCAAGATTGACGTCTAGCAATAGATCATAACTACCTAAATATTAAGAAATTTCAAAGTGATTTTGACTAACCTTTCCATTCACAATTTTCAGTATAGTTGAATACTTTCTTCATACAATATTTTGATTAGACATCGAACACGAAATTAACGTCTACTATATTTGAGTCCAATCATGCTATTCTCCACCGTTAGCAATTGATTCAGTTAATGACATGTTAAAACTGTTTTCAAAGTTTCATTCTACTGTGATTAATGATTTTTTCAAATCAATATTAATTGAGAACAATGGAACATTTTTCCTAATTCTTTAGGGTGATGAATCCTATATTGATCACTCAACTACCTTTTTATAGTTAATGATATATCTAATGACTATTGACTGAGCTACCCATGATTAGAATATGTCATAAGAAGTATTAAAATATATCAATCCCTATATGAGATAACTTTGAAGTTTTTAAGTCAAAGGATTACTTATACAATAATCACAATGAGAATTTCTATAGACATAGAAGTAACGTTCCAAATGGAATTCTCATATGACACCAATTTAGTGAACTTGCTCTCTAAAAAGAACTCACATGTTTTTTAAGTATCTTCATACTTTATTCTATGAGATTGATTACGTTTTGTTTAAATTGGACATAAAAACAACATAAAAACATTAGCATATGTTTATTTAAGATTGAACATTAAAGGAACGTAAAAAGAGTATCATACGTTTGTTTAATGTGTGTTATTCTTTTTACCTTTCTTTACATTATTTTAATATTCGGTCTTGATAGAGTAACGACTAGGAACAATTTAGGATAAATACGTGAATGCAATATGAATCTCATTATTATAATTTCATCATAATTTTATTTGCAATGTATATTTATTCTAAGGATTTTATCATGTACATATAAATATATATATATACACGAATAAATATATAAGATGTGCCTTTAACTAATTATCTCACTAAACTACAACCAATCGATTAGATATAGGGCATTAGTACTTCCTAATTACATACTATTTGTATAATTTGAATTTATAGCAATTAAGCTATGAGATTAGAATAGTTATGATGAAACTAAAAAATATGAAATTTTTTATAAAATTTTCTAGAATGTATTCTTTTGTAGATTAAAAATTATCCAAAAATAAATCCTATGCATAAGACAGATCATGAGAGCATATATTTAAAAGGTCCTATTTTTGGTTGTAGGATGACCTCTAATTGACTATATGAGATTTGATTATGAAACTTTGTGAGACAAGTTGTAGTTGTAGGTAAGATATTAAACTTTATAAATCCATATTTGAGTATAGTGGACTTGCTTTTCAATTGACCCTGTGGTTTTTCCCATTAAACTGAAGGCCCATAATGGAGGACCTTCTGTATTACAAGGATCTCTTTCATCTTATTGATGTGAGCAAAGGTGTGAAGGATGATGTTCCTTCAAAACCTGAAAAGATGTCAAATAGATGAAGCAAAAAAACTTTAGGCACGATTAGACAATAGATTGATATTAGTACATTTAACCAATTGTCTTAAGAAAAGGATTTTTTTTTTAACTATGGAAGAAGCTAGAAAGTTTATATGAAAGGAAGAGTACCCATAACAAGGCCTTTCTAATTAATAGGCATACAAAATTGAAGCTAAAAGTTGGGAAATCTATGTTAGAGCATCTAAGCTATTTCTAGGATATAATCAACTTCTAAGCTTACAACAACAAAGATCATCCTTGATGATGAAAGGATGATCTCGAAGCCTTGTTCTTGTTAAGTTCATTACCAGATAGCTAGAAGATACTAGTAATGACAATTAGCAATTCAGCTCCTAAAAATGTGCTCTCTTTAGACGTAATCAAAGTGAGTATGTTTAATGAAGACATAAAAAGAAAAGAGACAGGAGTTGACAATGTGCAGTCATTCATGTTAGAAAGTCGAGGAAGGATAAAGAGCGAGGTTCTCAAAGGGCATGACAAGTCAAAGAACTGATCAAAGTCTAAAGGTGACAAAGACATGAAGACATGCCAATATTACAAAAAGCCAAGACCTATTAAAAGGTTTTGATACAAATGGAAGAGGGATTAGAAAACACAAGATCATAAGAATGATAGTGATGATAAAAATATAGTTGTAACAACTCTAAGTACAAATGATGAGGTGTCCTTAGTTTGTCAAGCAAGTAATTTCTCTATATTAGTAATTCAAATTCTAAATGGTCGATTAACGTAAGAGCTTCTTATCATTATGTTCCAAAAGTACTTCTGAAGATATAAGAGTTGAGACTTTGGGAGTGTAAAGGTGGGTAATCAAAGTTCCCCAAGGATTATTGGTATATATGAAATCCAAGTTTAAATAAATGTTGGATGTTTACTAACCTTGGGAACTATAAGAAACATCTTAATTTAAGGCTAAATCTATTATCAACTAATGTGTTAGATCAAGAAAGATTTCAAAACACTTTCGGGGAAATAAAATAGAAATCGTCCAAGGGATCAATTATTATTTCTTAAGGAGAGTTATATTGTATATTGTACTAGACACACTTAAAGGTGTGTGGTGGTGGAGAAGTATACATAGCCAAAGAGGAAAATTTTTTAAATTTATGGCATTGACGATTGAGGCATATGAGTGAGAAGGTATTAAAGTTATTGTCTAGTAAATCCTTTATCTTTGTTAAGAAAACACTACCACTTAGTCCTTGTGATCATTGTTTGGCTAAAAAGTAGTATAAAGTTTCTTTTAAGAGAAGATCAATAAGAAAGAGCCCGTGCATTCAAATATCTATGACTCAATTGACGAGGGGACACTATGAGGTAACAAATAATCTGTTCATTGATGATGCTTGGAGGAAGACCTAGGTGTATATATTGAAACCAAAAAGTCAAGTATTTCAAACTTTCTAGAAGTTTTATGTTATGGTATGAAGGGAAGCTCAGCAAAAGCTGAAGTGCCTATAAATAGATACTAAAGGCGAGTATACTTATAAGGTATTTGAAGACTACTTTATATCAAATGGTATTAGACATAAGAAGACCAAACCAGGGACTCCATAGCTAACGGTGTTAGTAGAGAATGAAAGAACCATTTCAGAGAAGGTTTGTTGTATAAGCAGAATGTTTAAGTTTCCAAAGACATTATAAGGTGAAGTAGTCTGAACTATTTTTTATTTAATTAAAAAAGCTTCTTTAGTTCCATTGGATTTTGAGATTCTTGAGAGAACATGGACCAGTAAAGATCTTACATAACACATATGAGATTAATTGGCTCCAAGGCATCTAAACATGTACTAAAGGATCAACTATAAAAGATTGACTTAAAAGGCGATACCTTGCATCTTTGTTTGCTATAGTGGTAATCACTTTGGCTTTAAAATAAATGATCAAGAGAAACGAAAAGTGTTAGAAGCGGGATGTGGTTTTCAAGGAGTATGAGCCGGGTTCAAATCTTCTAAGTGAAGATAAAGTTACTCAAATTTGATCATCTTATGATGTAGTTAACTCTTCTTAAATTTATCACAGTAATGGGTAGTCTATAGGTAAAGGAGAAGAAGTATATGACCAAGCACATATTAATAATGATCAAGTACAATCTGGTAATGATGAGCTATACGAACCATATTATAATAATGTTAAAGATGAAATTCTAAGAGGATAATGAGTAAAGGGAGCAATTAGATCCAACAATTGATAAAATACATCTTTGAAGGTTGGCAAGGGGGAAATGTCCTCTAGTAGATATCTGAGTGTAGAATATCTATTGGTTACTACCTAAGGGAAGCCTAGGAATGTGGAAGAGGTTTTATCCTGTGAGGACAAAGATCTCTAGCTTATAACTGTAAAAGAAGATATGAACTCTCTAAAGAAGAATGATACATATAAGCTTGTGAAGCTTCCAAATGGTAAAAAATACCTGAAGAAAAATGGGTTTAGGTTTTCAAGATAAATAAAGATGGTTACAAGCTAGTGAAGCATAGAGGCTAATGGTGAAAGGGTTCAATAAAAAAAAGGACATTGATTTTGATGAAATCTTCTTATTATCAGTCAAGATGACCTCAATACAATCAGTACTGGGTTTAACTGACTGGTTGGACCTCATACTTGAGCAATTGAATATTAAAATTACTTTCTTTCATGGATATTTGAAAAAGAAGATATATATAGAGCAAGCATAAGGTTTCAAAGATAAAGGTAAGGAGAATCTAGTCTGTAAATTAAAGAAAAGCCTATATGGGTTAAAATAATCTCAAAGGAAGTGCTATCAAAAGTTTAATAATTTTATGATGGATCATGCTTATAAGCAAACTTATACTGATGCTTATGTGTATTTTAAGAAGTTCACATATATGAACTTCGTCATTCTTCTTCTATATGTTTATGATATTTTGATTATGGGTCAAGATGTTAGAAGTATCCAAAAATTGAAGGAGGATTTGTCTAAATCTTTTGATATGAAAGATTTGGGACCTAAAAGGCAAATTTTAGGCATAGAGATAACTTAGTGCAGGAAAAGCAGGAAATTATGGATGTCACAGTAA
The DNA here is from genome assembly GCA_027563915.1 of Erythroxylum rotundifolium. Taxonomy (NCBI): domain Eukaryota; kingdom Viridiplantae; phylum Streptophyta; class Magnoliopsida; order Malpighiales; family Erythroxylaceae; genus Erythroxylum; species Erythroxylum rotundifolium. The sequence continues at coordinate 1,786 of JAOSBO010196595.1, read as the reverse complement.
ACGAATATTAAATGGGTGTTAGAAAGGCTCAATATGAAGCATCCTAAGCTAGTTAGCACACCACTAAGACCTCACTTTAAACTAACATGCATGTTCCTCAACAAAAACGGTGAAAGTTAGTATATCTTTTATTCCATACTCATCTACAATAGGATCTTTAATGTATGCAATAGTGTGTACAAGGCCAAATATTGCACATGTTGTTAGGTTAGTGAGTATATTTTTATGAAATCCAGGGGAAGTTTATTAAGAAATAGTGAAATGGATTTTTAGATACTTGAGAGGTACTTCGAAGTGGAGTTTATGTTTTGATAATGTGAACCAACTCTAAAAAGTTATGTAGATGCAGATATGGACGGATGGAGATCTTGATGGAAGAAAATTCACTTCAAATTTTTTGTTCAAGATTAGAAGGGGAGTCGTCTCATGGAAATCCAAGCTACAAAAGTGTGAGATTTCGTGTGTGATTGAAGCAGAGTATTAGCTATAGTTAAAGCTTATATAAAGATGCTCTAGCTAACAAGGTTCCTTAAAGGGTTGGATATGAAGCAAGAAGACTATATAGTATTTTGTGATAGTTAAAGTGCTATTGACTCAAGTAAAAATGTTATATATCATTCCTGCACTTTGATGTCAGATATCATTGGTTGAGGTATATGATTGACGAGCAATAATTAATGTTGAAGAAGGTTTACACATACTTGAATGCTGCTAATATATTGACTAAAGTGATTTTCGAAAACAAGCATGAGCTTTCTAGTAAACTTATTGGGATGTATCTCAGGTAATTGTTAAAGCTAAAAATGTATTCTCCATATTTGGGCTTAAGGGTAAGGATGAAAAATAAGTGAAGACAAGATGTATGAGGCCCTTCTAGGAGAGCCACGCCGTATAGGGTGCTACACAGCTGTGTGTTTAGCTTACACAGTTGTATGTATCAACCGTGTAAGTGACTCATCTGTGTAGAGTGACACACGCTTTTTTCCTTCACTTAAAAGGCCGTTTGGATCAATCATGTAAGTTTCTAGAATCATGTGAAGAAAAATGTGAAGGGTGAAAACATCCATAATAGTGTGCAGGCTTATGTTTATGACTTATATGACCAAGTTTGATGATTATGTAGCTCTCTACGATTGTGTACATCTACAAGTTAAGTAGTGATGAAGAGACACGATTACTTACAACACAACTGTGTGTGTGAATGGTGCAGAAAACCTTATTTCGTGATATAAAAGAGAATATGTAGGTTTTGCATGTGTGAGTGGCAAAAACACCAATAAGTAAGGAAAAACACAGAGAGAACAAGTAGCATATTATTCTCATTATTTTTTTTATTTTTTAAGGATTGGATTCAGAGTTTGTTAATTAACATATCAAATTTAGTTTTAATCCTGAAACTTGTTTAGATAACTTGAAGTCGTGCGGTGAGATATTAAACTTTGTAAATCCTTTTTTGGTTTTAACAGATTTGTTTTTTAGTTTGGCCTGTGATTTTTCCCTCTACACTGGTTTCATGTAAATCTTAGTCTATGCTTCATTGTTAAGTTTCTTATTCTTATATTGATTTTCTCGTTAAATTTGAAGACTATTTTGTTGTTAATCTTTTGTTGATCTTCTAGAAAGTTATGTTTTTTCTGAAGTAAATCACACGTCAATAAGATACTTGTATACGATAAACTAGATACACAAGAAGGGGAGGGGTTGAATGTTGTATCCTTTTCGTAAATACAAATAATGAGAACTTCTTGAACTTGTTAAAAGATTATCGTAAAGTTTATATGAAACT
>JAOSBO010196588.1:0-40600 GCA_027563915.1 Erythroxylum rotundifolium | reverse complement strand
TTTGATTAGACAAATAGCCCGTTGGGCGCCTTCGGTGGGAAAAACAACAAGTTGGTGCACCTTCGGTGGGAAAAACAGCCCTTCAGCTCGGTCGCTAGGCACCTTCGGTGGGAAAAACAGCCCATCAGCACGGCTGCTAGGAACCTTCGATGGGAAAAATAGCTCGTTAGGCACCTTTGGTGGGAAAAACAGCAAGTTGTTGCACCTTTTTTTTGGCAAAACAGCCGGTCGACATGGCTGCTAGGCACCTTCCATGGTAGAAACAGTCCATTGGGCACCTTTAGTTGGAAAAATCAGCACACTAGTCCACCTTCAGTGGGCAAAACAACTCATTGGCATGGCCGCTAGGCAGCATTGGTGTGAAAAACAGCACCTTGGTGCACTTAGATTCGGCAAAATAGCCAATCAACACTACTGCCAAGCACCTTCGGTGGGAAAAACAGCAAGTTGGTGCACCTTTCGTGGGCAAAATAATCCGTTAGCATAGCTGCTAGGCATCTTCGGTAGGAAAAACATCCCGTTGGTCACCTTCTGTGGGAAAAACAGCAAGTTGGTGCACCTTCGGTGGGCAAAACAACCAGTCGCCAGGGTCGCTAGACGCCTCTCGTGTGAAAAACGGCCCATTGGGTAACTTTGATGTGAAAAACAGCACGATGGTGCACCTTCGGTGGGCAAAACAGCACCTTGGGACGTCCGCTAGGCACAATCCGTGGGAAAAACAACACCTTTGTGCACCTTCGTTAGGTAAAATAACCCGTTGGGACGGCCGGTAGGCACCTTCGATGGGAAAAACAAGTTGGTGCACCTTTGGTGGGCAAAATAGCCCATTTACACGGACATTAGGCACCTTTGGTGAGAAAAACAGAACCATGGTGCATCTTCGATGGGCAAAACAGCCCATCGGCACGGCTGTTAAGCACATTCGGTGGGAAAAAACAGCACCTTGGTGCACCTTCAGTGGGTAAATTTGCTCGTTGACAAGGCCGCTAGGCATCTTCGGTGGAAAAATAGCTCGTTGGGCAACTTAACTGGGAAAAAGAACATGTTTGTGCACCTTCGTTGGGAAAAACAGCCCGTCGGCACGGCCGCTAGGCAGATTCAATGGTAAAAATAGACCGTTGGGCACCTTTGGTAGGCAAAACAGCTAGTCGGTACAACCCTTTGGACCTTCGGTGGGAAAAACAGGCCGTTGGGCACCTTCTGTGGGGAAAACAGCACGTTGGGCACCATCGGTGGGAAAAATAGCCCATTGGCAAGGCTTCTAGGCACCTTTGATGGGAAAAATAACACCTTGGTGCAACTCGGGTGGGGAAAAAAACACCTTAGGGCACCTTCAGTGGGCAAAACAACTTGTTGGCACAGTCACTAGGCACCTTTGATGGGAAAAGCAACTGTTGGGCATCTTTGGTGGGACAAAATGGCACGTTGGTGCACCTTTAGTGGGCAAAACATCCCATCGGCACGACCACTAGGCACCTTCGATGGGAAAAGCAACCCTTTGGGCACTTTCTGTGGGAAAACAACAAGTTGATGCACCTTTGGTAGGAAAAACAACCCGACGGCATTGCCACTAGGTACCTTTGGTGGGAAAAACAACCCGTTGGCAAGGCCACTAGGCTCCTTCTGTGGGAAAAACAGCCCATCGGTATGGCCGCTAGGCACCTTCGGTAGGAGAACCAGCCCCATGGGAACCTACAATGGGAAAAACTACAGGTTGGTGCAACTTCAACGGGAAAAACATCCAGTCGGCACGATAGCTAAGCACCTCTTGAGCGAAAAACAGCACGTTGGGTGGGAAAAACAACACGTTGGTGCACCTTCGATGCGCAAAACAGCCAGTCGACATAGCTGCTAGGCACATTTGGTGGAAAAACAGGATGTTGGGCACCTTTGATGGGAAAAATAGCACGTTGATGCACCTTTATTGGGAAAAACAACACTTCGTACACCTTCGGTGATCAAAAGAGCCTATCAGCACGGCCGCCAAGCACCTTCGATTGGAAAAATAGCACCTTGGTGCACCTACGGTGGGCAAAACAGCCCATCAGCAGGACTGTTAGGCACCTTCAGTGGGAAAAATAGCGCTTTGATGCACTTTTAGTAGGAAAAACAGCTCATTGGCACAACCACTGGGCACATTCGATGGGAAAAATAACACCTTGGTGCACCTACGTTGGGCAAAATAGCTCGTCGACAGGGCAGCTGGGCACCTTCAGTGGGGAAAAAAGCACCTTGGTGCACCTTCAGTGGGCAAAACAGCCTGTCGACATGGCCGGGAGGCACCTGTCGGCACGGCCGCTAGCCATCTTTAGTGGGAAAAATAGCACCTTGGTGCACCTTAGTTGGGTAAAACAACTCATTGTCACACTTGCTAGGCACCTTTAGTGGGAAAAACAGTACATTTGTGCACCTTCGGTGGGCAAAGCAACTCGTCCGTTATGCCGCTAGGCACCTTTAGTGGGAAAAACAGCACCTTGGTGTACCTTCAGTGCGCAAAATAGCCCGTCGACACGGCCGCTAGACAACTTCGGTTTGAAAAATGGGCCTTTGGGTACCTTCGGCGGGCAAAACAGCCCGTTGACATGGCCGCTAAGCATCATCGGTAGGAAAAATAGCCCGTTAGGCACCTTCGGTGGGAAAAATAGCAAGTTGGAGCACCTTTGGTGGCTAAACAACCCATTGGCGCCTTCAGTGGGAAAACAGCCTGTTGGGCACCTTTACTGAGAAAATGGTCTACTGGCACGGTCGCTAGGCACCATCGGTGGGAAAAATAGCACTTTGGAGCACCTTCAGTGGGTAACAGGATCCATTGGGACGGCCACTAGGCACCTTCGGTGGGAAAAACATTCCCTTGGGCTCCTTTGGTGGGAAAAACAACATGTTGGTGCACCTTCGGTGGGCAAAAAAGCCATTCAACACGGTCGCTAGGCACCTTCGGCTTGAAAAATAGCACCGCAGCGCACCTTCAATGGGTAAAACAACTTGTTGACGCTATTGCTAGACACCTTTGGGGGGAAAAATAGCCTATTGGGCACTTTTGGTCAGAAAAACAGCACATTAGTGCACCTTGGGAGGCCAAAAGAACCCTTCAGTATGGTCGTTAGACAACTTTGGTGGGAAAACAGCACCTTGCTACACCTTCAGCGGGTAAAACAGCCCGTCGGCACTACTGGTAGGCACCTTCGATTGGCAAAATAGCCCATTGGGCACCTTTGCTGGGAAAGGCAGCTCATCGGTGCACCTTCTGTAGGTAAAACAGCTCTTCAGCACGGCTACTAGGCACTTCGATGGGAAAAATAGCAAGTTGGTGACCTTGGGGGGCCAAAACGGCCTTTTAGCATGGCCGCCAAGCACATTTAGTAGGAAAAACAACCTATTGGGCACCTTCGGTTAGAAAAATAGCACACAGGTGCACCTTCGGTGGGCCAAACAAATAGGCAGCATAGCCGCTAGGCAACTTTGATAGGAAAAGCAACACCTTCGTGCCCCTTTAGTGGGAAAAACAGCTCGTCGGCATGGCTGCTACACACCTTCTGTGGGAAAATAGCCCGTTGGGCACCTTTGGTAGGAAAAAAACCCAAGTTGGTGCACCTTTGGTGGGCAAAATAGCTCGTTGACATGGCTGCTAGGTATCTTCCATGGGGAAAACAATCCGTTGGGCACCTTCGGTGGGAAAAACAGCACGCTCGTGCACATTCAGTGGGCAAAATAGCCCTTTGGCATGGCCACTAGGCACCATTGGTGGAAAAACGGCACCTTGGTCCACCTTCGTTTTGCAAAATAGCTAGTCAGCACTGCCACTAGGCACCTTCGGTGGGAAAAATAGCAAGTTGGTGCACCTTTGGTGGGGAAAATAGCCTGTGGGCACAGTGGCTAGGCACCTTTGGTGCGAAAGACAGCCTGTTGAGTACCTTCGATGGGAACAATAGCACGTTTGTGCACCTTTGGTAGGCCAAATAACCCCTCAACGTCGCCACTAGGCAACATCTGTGGGAAAAATAGCAGCTTTGTGCACCTTGATTAGGTAAAGTAACCTATTAGCACGACCGCTAGGCACCTTCGGTGGGAAAAACAACAAGTTGGTATACCTTTTCTGGGTAAAACAGCCCATCAACACAGGCGCTAGGCTCCTTCGATGGGAAAAATAGAACCTTGATGCGTCTTCGATGGGAAAAACAACCTGTCGGCACAGTCGCTAGGCACCTTCGATGGGAAAAACAACACCTTGGTGCACCTTCAATGGGAAAAATAGCTCGTAGACAAGGTTGCTAGGCAACTTTGTGGAAACAACAGTCCGTTGGGAACCTTAGGTGGGAAAAAGAACATGTTGGTGCACTTTCAATGGGAAAAACAACCTGTTGGCATGGCCACTAGTCACCTTCGGTGGGAAAAATAAATCATTGGGCACCTTCGATAGGAAAAATATCACCTTCGTGGATCTTCGGTGGGTAAAACAGCCAGTTGGTGCAACCGCTAGGCACATTTTGTGGGAAAAATAGGCAATTGGGCACCTTCTGCAAGAAAAACAACACATTGGTGCACCATCAGTGGGCAAAACAACCCATCAATAAGGCCTCTAGGCACCTACGGTGGGAGAAACAACACGTTAGTGCAACTCCAGTGGGAAAAAAACCACCTTAGGGCACCTTTAGTGGGCAAAATAGCTCGTGGGAATGGTCCCTAGGCACCTTTCTTGGGAAAAACAACCTGTTGGGCACCTTCTGTGGGAAAAACAGCAAGTTGGTGCACCCTCGGTGGGGAAAACATCCCATCGGCAAGGCCATAAGGCACCTCTGGTGGGGAAAACACAACCTTTGTGCACCTCTAGTGGGCTAAACAGCCCGTTGGGCAACTTCGATGGAAAAAATATCACCTTTGGTGGGAAAAACAGCCCATTGGGTACCTTCAGTGGGAAAAACAACACGTTGGTGCACCTTCGGTGGGAGAAACAGCCCATCGGCACGACCGCTAGGCACCTTCGGTGGGAAAAATGGATCGTTGGAATGATCGTTAGGAATCTTCGGTAGGAAAAATAGCCAGTTGCTCACCTTTGGTGGGAAAAATAACACCTTTGTACACCTTCGGTGGGAAAAATAGCCTATTGTGCATGGTCACTAGGCATCTTTGGGGGAAAAATCAACACCTTGGTGCTTCTTTGGTGGGAAAAAAAGCCTGTTCGCAAGGCCACTATGCACTTTCGGTGGGAACAATAGTCGGTTAGGCAACTTCGGTGGGGAAAATAGCACGTTAGTGCACCTTCAGTGGGCAAACCCGGTCATGCCACCTTCGGTGGGAAAAACAAAACCTTGGCTCACCTTCGGTGGGAAAAAAAGGTAGGCGACCGTCGGTGGGAAAAACAACATGTTAGTGCACCTTCCTTGGGCAAAACAGCCTGTCGATACGACTGTTAGACATTTACGGTGGGAAAAATAGCACCCTCGTAAACCTTTGGTAGGCAAAATAGCCCTTTGATAAGGCTACTAGGCACCTTCGGTGGGAAAAATAGCTAGTTGGTGCACCTTTAATGGGTAAAATAGCCCGTCAACAAGGCCGCTAGACACCTTCAGTGGGAAAAACAGCATGTTGGTGCACCTTTGACCGGCAAAACAACCCTTTGGCACAGACGTTAGGCACTTTCGGTGGCAGAAATAGCCCGTTGGGCACCTTAGGTGGGAAAAACAACACGTTAGGGCACCTTCAGTGGGCAAAATAGCTGGTCGGCACGACCGTTAGGCACCTTTCGTGGGAAAAACAAACTGTTGGGCACCTTCTGTGGGAAAAATAGCAAGTTGGTTCACCTTCGATGGGAAAAAGAGCACAATAGTATGGCCGCTAGGCACATTCGGTGGGAAAAATAGATCATTGGGCACCTTCAGTGGGAAAAATAGCCCATTGGGCACCTTCTGTAGGAAAAACAACACATTGGTGCACCATCAGTGGGCAAAATAGCCCATCGAAAAGGCGGCTAGGCACCTACTGTGGGAGAAACAACATCTTGGTGCAACTCTCGTGGGAAAAAAAGCACCTTAGGGCACCTTCAGTGGGCAAAATAGCTCGTCGGCATTCCGCTAGGCATCTTTTGTAGGAAAAACAACCTGTTGGGCACCTTCGGTAGGAAAAACAGCAAGTTGGTGCACCTTCAGTGGGGAAAACATCCCATCGGCAAGGCGATAAGGAACCTATGGTGGGAAAACACAACCTTGGTGCACCTCCGGTGGGCTAAACAGCCCGTTGGGCACCTTCGGTGGCAAAAACAGCTGCTCCGGTGGGAAAGAAAGCCCGTTGGCAAGGTCTCTAGGCACTTTTGGTGGGAACAATAGTCAGTTGGGCACCTTCTATGGGGAAAGCAACACGTTAGTGCACCTTGGTGGGCAAACCTGGCCATGCAACCTTCGGTGGGAAAAACAAAACCTTCGCTCACCTTTGGTGGGCAAAAATGCTAAGTGACCGTTGGTTGGAAAAACAACACGTTTGTGCACCTTCCTTGGGCAAAACAACCCATGGACACGGCTGTTAGACACATATAGTGGGAAAAACAACACTCTTTTGAACCTTTGGTAGGCAAAATAGCCCGTTGGCAAGGCTACTAGGCACCTTCGGTGGGTAAAACTACACGTTGGGCATATTCGGTGGGAAAAATAGCCAGTTGGTGCACCTTCAGTAGGTAAAATAGCCCTTCAGCAAGGCTGCTAGACACCTTCGGTGGGAAAAACAGCATGTTGGTGCATCTTTGGTAGGCAAAACAGCCCTTTGGCATAGCCGCTAGGCACTTTCAGGGCAGAAATAGCCCGTTGGGCACCTTCGATGGGAAAAACAACACGTTGGTGCAACTTTGGTGGGCAGAACAACACGCTGGCATGGCCACTATGCACCTTCGGTGGGAAAAACAACACCTTGGTGCACCTTTAGAGGGAAAAACAACCCTCAGGGCACCTCCAGTGGGAAAACAACAACTTGGTGCACCTTTGGTGGGTAAAATAGTCCGTTGGGTAACTTCGGTGGAAAAAACAGCACATTGGTGCACCTTCGATTGAGAAAACAGCCCACTGGCACGACTGCTAGGCACCTTTGGTGGGAAAAATAGACAGTTTGCACGGTCGCTAGGCACCTTTGGTAGGAAAAATAGCCAGTTGGGCACCTTCGTTGAGAAAAAAAGCACCTTTGTACACCTTCAGTAGGAAAAACAACACATTGGTGCACCTTCGGTAGGTAAAACAACCCGTCGGCATGGCCGCTAGGCACCTTTAGTGGAAAAAACAACCCCTTGGTGCACCTTGGGTGGGAAAAGCAAGCCGTTGGCACTGTTGCTATGCACCATCAATGGGAAAACAACCCGTTAGGCACCTTCGGTGAGAAAAACAACACCTTGGTGCTCCTTTGATAGGCAAAACAGCCCGTTGGCAAGGCCGCGAGACACCTTCAGTGGGAAAAACAACACATTGGTGCACCTTAGGTGGTCTTGTCGCTAGACACCTTAGGTGGCAAGGCCCGTTGGTATTGTCGCTAGGCACCTTAGGTGGCAAAAAGAACTTGTTGGGCACCTTCAATAGGAAAACAACACTTTGGTGCATCTTTGGTGGGCAAAATAGCCCATCGGCACGGTCGTTAGACACCTTCGATAGGAAAAACAATACCTCCCTGCACCTTCAGAGGGCAAAAGAACCCATTGGCATGGTCATTAGGCACCTTCGGTGGGAAAAACAGTCCCTTGGGCTCCTTCTGAGGGAAAAACAGTATGTTGATGCACCTTTAGTGGGCAAAAAAGCCCTTCAGCATGGCTTCTAGTCACCTTCTGCTTGAAAAACAACACCTTGGTGCACCTTCAGGGGGCAAAACAACTTGTTGGCACTATTGCTAGGCACATTCTAGGGGAAAAATAGCCTAGTGGGCACCTTCGGTCAAAAAAATAGCAAGTTGGTGAACCTTGGGTGGCTAAAACAACCCATCGGTACAACCATTAGACAACTTTTGTGGTAAAATAGCACCTAGGTGCACCTTCAGTGAGTAAAACAGCCTATTGGCACGTCGCTAGGCACCTTTGGTTGGCAAAATAGCCCATTGGGCACCTTCAGTGGGAAAAACAACTCGTCAGTGCACCTTCGGTAGGCAAAATAGCACATCAGCACGGCAACTAGGCACCTTCGATGGGAAAAACTGAACATTGGTGCACCTTCAGGGGGAAAAACAACCCTTCAGCATGGCCACTAAGCACATTTACCAGGAAAAACAACACGATGCACACCTTCGGATTGAAAAATAGCATATTGGTGCAACTTCATTGGGCAAAACAACCCATTGGTATAGCTGTTAGGCACCTTTAGTGGGAAAAACAACACCTTGGTGCACCTTCAATGGGAAAAACAACCCGTTGGCACCATGGCTAGGCATCTTCTGTAGGAAAAGCAGCCCATTTGGCACCTTTAGTGAGAAAAATAGCAAGTTTGTAATCCTTTAGTGGGCAAAACAGCCCGTCGGCAAGGCCGCTAGGCACCTTCGGTGGGAAAAACATCACGTTGTGCGCATTTTATGGGAAAAATAGCTCGTCGACACGTCTGCTAGGCACTTTCGGTGGCAAAAACAGCCCGTTGGGCACTTTCAATGGGAAAAACAACACACTGGTGCACCTTCAGTGGGCAAAAGAGCTTCCAGGCACGGCCGCTAGGTTCCTTCGGTGGGAAAAGCAGCACATTGGTGCACATCAGGAGGGAAAAATAGCCCATTGGCATGGCAGTTAGGCACCTTAGGTGGGAAAAATAACTCCCTGGGCGCCTTCGGTGGAAAAAACAGCACGTTGATGCACCTTTGGTGGCAAAACAGTCTGTCAGCACAATCGCTAGGCACACTCAACGGGAAAAATAGCATGTTAGGCAACTTTGTGTGGAAAAACAACACCTTGGTGCACCTTCGATGGCCAAAACAGCCTTTCAACACAGCCTGTTGGGCACCTTCGGTAGGAAAAATAGTGCGTTGATGCACCTTCAGTGGGGAAAACAGTCTGTTGGCACGACCGTTTGGCACCTTCAGTGGGAAAAATAGCCCGTTGACACGGTCGCTAAGCACCTTCAATAGGAAAAAAGCCAGTTGGGCACCTTCGGTGGGAAAAATAGCACCTTTGTGCACATTCAATGGGAAAAACACCATTACGCATGATCGCTAGGCACCTTTGGTAGGAAAATCAACACCATGGTGCTCCTTCGGTAGGCAAAACAGCTTGTTGGCATGATAGTTAGGCACTTTCGGTGGGAACAATAGCCAGTTGGGCACCTTAGGTGGGAAAAATAGCACGTTGGTGCACCTTCAGTGGGCAAAATAGCCCACCGGCATGGCCACTAGACACCTTCGGTGGGCAAAAAAGCTAGGCCACCGTTAGTGGGAAAAATAACCCGTTGGGCAAAATAACTCGCCGGCACGGCCGCTAGGCACCTTTGGTGGGAAAAACAACCTGTTGGGCACCTTCGGTGGGAAAAACAGCAAGTTGGTGCACCTTCGGTGGGTAAAACAACCCATCGGCACGGCCATAAGGCACCTTTGGTGGGGAAAACAGCACCTTGGTGCACCTCCGGTGGGCTAAACAGCCCGTTGGGCACCATCGGTGGAAAAATAGCTCCTTCGGTGCGAAAAACAACCCATTGGGTACCTTCAGTGGGAAAAATAGCACATTGGTGAACCTTTGATGGGGCAAACAGACCATCAGCATGGCCGCTAGGCACCTTCGGTGGGAAAAATGGTCCGTTGGCACGATCGCTAGGAATCTTCAGTAGGAAAAACAGCCAATTGGTCACCTTCGGTGGGAAAAATAACACCTTTATACACATGGTCGCTAGGCACCTTCGAAAAATCAACACCTTGATGTTTCTTTAGTGAGCAAAACAGCCTATTGGCAAGGTCGCTAGGCACTTTTGGTGGGAACAATAGTCGGTTGGGCACCTTCGGTGGGAAAAACAGCACGATAGTGCACCTTCAGTGGGCAAACCGGCCCGTCAGCATGGCCACTAGACACCTTCGGTGGAAAAAAAACCTTGGCTCACCTTCGATGGGCAAAAAAGTTAGGCGACCACCGGGGGGAGAAACAACACGTTAGTGCACCTTCCATGGGCAAAATAGCCCGTCGATACTGCCGTTAGACACCTACGGTGGGAAAAACAGCACCTTTGTGAACCTACGATAGGCAAAATAGCCCATTGGCAAGGCTACTAGGCACCTTCAGTGGGTAAAACAGCCCGTTGGGCATATTCAGCGGGAAAAACAGTCAGTTGGTGCACCTCCAATGGGTAAAACAGCCCGTCAGCAAGGCCACTAAACACCTTCGGTGGGAAAAACAACAAGTTGGTGCACCTTTGGTCGGCAAAACAGCCCTTCGGCACAGCCGCTAGGCACTTTTGGTGGCAAAAATAGCCCGTTGGACACCTTCAGTGGGAAAGGCAACACGTTGGTGCAACTTCAGTGGGAAAAACAACCCACTGGCATGGCCGTTATGCAGCTTCGATGCAAAAAACAGCACCTTGGTGCACCTTTGGAGGGAAAAACAGCCCGACGGCACAGTTGCTAGGTACCTTCAATGGGAAATATAGCCCTCAGGGCACCTTCGGTGGGAAAACAACAGCTTGTTGCACTTTCGATGGGCAAAACAACTAGTTCGCATAGCTATTAGGCACCTTCAAGGGGAAAAATAGCACCTTGATGCACCTTTGGTGGGTAAAATAGCCCGTTGGGCAACTTCGGTGGGAAAAACAGCACATTGGTGCACCTTCGATGGAGAAAACAACCCGTTGGCATGGCCGCTAGGCACCTTTGGTGGGAAAAGTAGCCTGTTGGCATGGTCGCTAAGGACCTTTGGTAGGAAAACAGCTAGTTGGGCACTTTCGGCGAGAAAAAAAGCACCTTTTACACCTTTGGTGGGAAAAACAACACATTGGTGCACCTTCGGTAGGCAAAACAACCCGTCGGCATGGTCGCTAGGAACCTTTAGTGGGAAAAACAACCCCTTGGTGTAGCTTGGATGGGAAAAACAACCAGCTGGCATCGTTGCTAGGCACCATCGGTGGGAAAACAACCCGTTAGGCATCTTCGGTGAGAAAAATAGCACATTGGTGCAGCTATGGTGGGGAAAACAACCCGTTGGCAAGGCCATGAGACACCTTCAGTGGGAAAAACAGCTCCTTGGTGCACCTTGGGTGGGCAAAACACCCCGTTTGTATGTTCACTAGGCACCTTAGGTGGGAAAAACAACCCGTTGGGCACCTTCAATAGACAAAACAAAACTTTGGTGCATCTTTGGTGGGCAAAATAGCCCATTGAGACGGCCGTTAGACACCTTTCGTGGGAAAAACAACACCTTCATGCACCTTCAATGGGCAAAAGAACCCATTGTCATGGCTGTTAGGCACCTTCGGAGGGAAAAACAATCCCTTGGGTTCCTTCTGTGGGAAAAACAAAATGTTGGTGCAATTTTGGCCGGCAAAAAAGCCCTTCATCATAGATGTTGGGCACCTTCTGCTTTAAAAATAGCACCTTGGTGCACCTTTAGTGGGCAAAACAACTTATTGGCGCTGTTCATAGGCACATTCTAAGGGAAAAACAGCCCAGTTGGCACCTTCGGTCAAAAAAATAGCACGTTGATGCACCTTGGGTGGCCAAAACAACCCATCAGCACAACCGTTAGACGACTTTGGTGGTAAAACAACACCTTGGTGCACCTTTAGTGGGCAAAACAGCCTGTTGGCCCAGCCGCTAGACACCTTCGGTTGGAAAAATAGCCCATTGGGCACCTTCAGTGGGAAAAATGACTCGTCAATGCACCTTCGGTAGGCAAAACAACTCATCGGTAAGGCAACAAGGCACCTTCGATGGGAAAAGCAGAGCATTGGTGCACCTACAGGGGGAAAAACAGCCCTTCGGCATGGCTGCTAGGCACATTTACTAGGAAAAACAGCCCATTGCACACCTTCAGTTTGAAAAATAGCACATTGGTGCAACTTTGTTAGGTAAAACAACCCGTTGGCATGGCCGTTAGGCACCTTTAGTGGGAAAAACTACACCTTAGTGAACCTTCAATGGGAAAAAGAACCTGTTGGCATCGTGGCTGGGCACATTTAGTGGGAAAAATAGTCCGTTCAGTACCTTCTGTGAGAAAAATAGCAAGTTGGTGCTCCTTCGGTGGGCAGCACAGCCTGTCAGCAAGGCCGCCAGGCACCTTTGGTGGGAAAAACAACACGTTGTGCACTTTTTATGGGAAAATAGTTTGTCGACACGTCCACTAGGCACTTTCAGTGGCTAAAACAGCCCGTTGGGCACCTTCAATGGGAAAAACAGCACATTGGTGCATCTTTGTAGGGAAAAATAGCCCATTGGCATGGCCACTAGGCACCTTAGGTGGGGAAAACAGCTGGTTGGGGGCCTTCGGTGGGAAAAACAGTACCTTGGTGGACCTTTGGTGGGCGAAATAGCCTGTCAACACAACCACTAGGCATATTTGACGAGAAAGATAGCACGTTGGGAAACTTCGTGTGGAAAAACAACACCTTGGTGCACCTTTGATGGCCAGAACAACCTGTCAACATGGCTGCTAGGCACCTTCGGTGGGAAAACAGCTCCTTCGATGGAAAAAACACCCCGTTGGGCACCTTCGATGGGAAAAATAGCGCAATGGTGCACCTTCAGTGCGGAAAACAGCCTGTCGGCACAGCCACTTGCCATCTTCGGTGGGAAAAATTGCTCGTTGACACGATTTCTAGGAACCTTCGGTAGGAAAAAAGCCAGTTAGGCACCTTCGATGGGAAAAATAGCATCTTTGTACATCTTCAGTGGGAAAAACAACCCATTGTGCACGATTGCTAGGCACCTTTAGGGGGAAAATCAACACATTGGTGCTCCTTCGGTAGGCAAAGCTTCCTATTGGCAAGATAGCTAGGCACTTTCGGTGGGAACAATAGTCGGTTGGGCACCTTCGATATGAAAAACAGCACGTTGGTGCACCTTCAGTGGGCAAAACAGCCCGTCGGCACGGCTACTAGACACCGTCAATGGGCAAAAAGGCTAGGTGACCATCAGTGGGAAAAATACTCTGTTAGGCACCTTCGGTCAGAAAAACAACACGTTGCTGTACCTTCTTTGGGCAAAATAGCCCGTTGGCACGGCCGTTAGACGCCTATGGTGGCAAAAACAGCACCTTGGTGCGCCTTCGGTGGGAAAAATAGCCTATTGACAAGGTAGCTAGGCAACTTTGGTGGGTAAAACAGCAAGTTAGTGGACCTTTGGTGGGCAAAATAGCCTATCGGCAAGTCCGCTAGGCACCTTCGGTGGGAAAAACAACACTTTAGTGCACCTTTGGTCGGCAAAACAACCCTTTAACACAGCCACTAGGCAGTTTCGGTTGCAAAAATAGCCTGTTGGGCACCTCAGGTGGGAAAAATAGCACGTTGGTGCACCTTCGGTGGGCTAAACAGCCCGCTGGCATGGCTAATATACACCTTGGGTAGGAAAAACAACACTTTGGTGAACCTTCGGAGGGAAAAATAGCCTGACGACACAACTACTAGGCACCTTCGGTAGGAAATACAGCCTACTAGGCAACTTCAATGGGAAAAACAATAACTTGGTGTACCTTTGGTGGGAAAAACAGCTAGTCGGCAAGGCCGCTAGGTATCTTCAAAGGGAGAAACAACACCTTGGTTGACCTTCGATGCGTAAAATAGCCCATTGGGCAACTTCAGTGGGAAAAATAGCACATTCATGCACCTTTGGTGGGTAAAACAGCCTGTCGGCACACCCGTTAGGTACATTTGGTGGAAAAAATAGCCTACTGGGTGCCTTTGTTTGGAAAAACAACACGTTGGCGCACCTTCGTTGGGCAAAAGAGCCTGTTGGAATGATCACTACGTACCTTTGGGGTGGAAATCAACACCTTGGTGCACCTTTGGTGGGCAAAATAGCCCGTTGCCGAGGTCATTAGGCACCTTCGATAGGAAAGAAAGCATGTCGGAGTGGCCGCTTGCCACCTTCGATGCAAAAAACAACACTTTGGTGAACCTTCAATGGGAAAAATAACCCATTGGCACCGTAACTAGGCACCTTCGTTAGGAAAAATAACCTATTAGGCACCTTCAATGAGAAAAACAATGTGTTGGTGAACCTTCGGTGGGTAAAATAGCCCTTCGGCATGGCCGTTAGACACCTTCGGTGGAAAAAATGCCCCGTTGGGAACAGCACATTGGTGCATCTTTGGTGAGCCAGACAGCCCTTTGGCACGGCCACAAGGCACCTTCGGTTTGGAAAAGAACACCTTGGTTCACTTTGGGTGGGCAAAACAACTTGTGGCATGGTCGCTAGGCACCTTCGTTCGAAAAAATAGTCCGTTGGTGCACCTTGGGTGGGAAAAATTGCCCATTAGCATAGCCACTAGACCCCTTCAGTGGGAAAACAACACTTTGGTGCACCTTCGGTGGGCAAAATAGTCCCTCTGTATAGCCTCTAGGCATGTTCGGTGCGTAAAACAACCCGTTGGGCACCTTTGGTGAGAAAAACAATTTATTGGTGCAACTTCGGTAGGCAAAGCAGCCCATCAGTACAGCTACTAGGCACCTTCGATGGGAAAAATGGCATGTTAGTGCATCTTCGGTAGGTAAAACAGCCCATCAGCACAGTTGCTAGGTACATTTGGTGGGAAAAATAGCGCTTAGTGCACCTTCGGTGGGCAGACAACTCATTCAGCACTTTCGGTGGGAAAAACAGTTCATTGGTGCATCTTCGTTAGGCAAAACAGTCCGTTGGCACGACCGCTAGGAACCTTTGATAGGAAAAATAGCACGTTGGTGCACCTTTGGGAGGAAAAAGAGCTCGTTAGCATGGCCGCTGCACACATTAGTTGGGAACAACAATCCGTTGGGCACCTTTAGTGGGAAAACTAAACCTTAGTGCACCTTTAGTGGGCAAAACAGCATGTCGGTGGGAGAAACAACACCTTAGTGTAACTTCGATGGGAAAAGCCACCCATTGGCACCATCGCTAGGCACGTTCCTTGGGAGTACGATGGTGCACCTTCGATGGGCAAAACAGCTCATCAGCACGGCCGCTAAGCACCTTCGATGGGAAATATAACACGTTACTGCACCTTCGATGGGCAGAACAGCCTGTCAGCAAGGCCAGAAGGCACCTTTGTTGGGAAAAATAGCATGTTGATGCACCTTTGGTGGGAAAAATAGCCTGTCAGCACGGGTACCAAGCTCCTTCAGTGAGAAAAACTGCACTTTGGGGCACTTTCAGTGGGAAAAATAGCCCCTTTGGCACCTTCAATGGGAAAAAAACTCGTTGGTGCACCTTTGGTGGGCAAAACAGCCTGTCAGTACGGTCACTAGGCACCTTAGGTAGCAAAAACAACACCTTGGTGCACCTTTGTTGGGCAAAACAACCCATCGATATGATCGCTAGGCACCTTTGATGGGAAAAACAGCCCACTGGGCATCTTCGGTGGGAAAAACAGCACAATGGTCGACCTTTGGTGGGATAAATAGCCCATCGGCATGACCGCTAGGCACCTTTTGTGGGAAAAACAACACCTTGGTGCACCTTCAAGGGGCAGAACAGCCCGTCAGCACAGCCACTAGGCTCCGTTAGTAAGAAAAACAACACCTTAGGACACTTTCAGTGAAAAAAATAGCCCGTTGACATGGTTGCTAAACACCTTTGGTAGGAAAAACAGTCAGTTGGCATAGTCACTAGGCACCTTCGGTGGGAAAAATAGCACCTTGGTACACTTTCAAGGTGGGAAAAAGCTCGGCAGCCATCGGTGGGAGAAACAACCCATTGGGCACCTTCGGTAGGATAAAAAACATGTTGGTGAACCTTCGGTGGGCAAAACAGCTCGTCAGCACGTCCGCTATGCACCTTCAATGAGAAAAACAGCACGTTGGTGCACCTTCGGTGGGCAAAATAGCCCGTCGACACAACCGCTAGACACCTTTGATGTGAAAAATAGCAAGTTGGTGCATCTTTAGTGGGCGAAACAGCCAGTCTGTGCGGCTTGTAAGCATCTTCGGTGGGAAAAACTGCAAGTTGGTGCACCTTTGCTGGGTAAAATTAACAGCCCGTTGGCACGGATGCAAGAAATCTTTGGTGGAAAAAACAGCATTTTGATGCACCTTCAATGGGCAAAACATCACATTGGTGTACCTTTGGTGTCCAAAATAGCCCGATGGCATGACTGCTAGGCACCTTCGGGGAAAAAAACAACACCTTGGTGCACCTTCTATAGGAAAAATAGCACCTTGGAATAGCTGGTCGGCAGGGTCGGTTAGAACCATCGGTAGGAAAAAACGGCTCGTCGGCACAACCGCCACGCACATCCAATGGAAAAAACAAGACGTTGGTGCACCTTCGGTGGGCAAAACAGCCAGTCGCCACAGTTGCTAGGCACCTGTGGTGATAAAAATAGCCCATTGGGATCCTTCAATGGGGAAAAAAACCTATTGGCATGGTCGCTAGGCACTTTTGGTAGAAAAATAGTAACTTGGTGCACTGTTGGTGGGCAAAATAGCCTGTCGGCACGGTCGGTAGGCTCCTTCGGTGAGAAAAATAGCATCTTGGGGTACTTTCAGTGGAAAAATAGCGAGTTGGCATGGTCGTTAGACACCTTTGGTGGGAAAAACAGTTCCTTGGTGGGAGAACCAACATCTTGGTCCACCTTCGGTGGGACAAACAACACGTTGGTGTACCTTCGATGGGCAAAACTGCCCGTTGGCGCAGTCATTAAGTCGGTGGGATAAATAGTCTCCTAGGTACCTTCTTTGGGAAAACTAGCAAGTTGTTGAACCTTTTGTGGGATAAACAACACCTTCGATGGACAGAACAATCTGTTGGCATAGTCACTAGGCACTTTGGTTAGGAAAAACAGCCCATTGGACACCTTCGATGGGAGAAACAGCCTATTGGGCACCATCAACAGGAAAAACACCACGTTGGCGCACCTTCAACGGGCAAAATAGGTCATTGACATGTCTTCTGGGTACATTTAGTGGGAAAATTAGCCTACTGGGCACCTTCGTTGGGAAAAACAGCACATTGGTGCGCCTTCCGTGGGAAAAACAACACCTTGCTACACCTTCTGTGGGAAAAATAGCCCATTGGCACTGCTGCTAGGCACCATTGGTAGGAAAAATAGCTCGTTGGCATAGTCGCTAGGTATCTTTGGTAGGAAAAATAGCCAGTTGGGCACCTTCGGTGGGGAAAACAACACCTTGGTGAACTTTCGGTGGGAAAAACAGCCCGTTGTCTATCTTTAGTAGGAGAAACAGCACATTAGTGCACCTTCGGTGGGTAAAACAGCCAGTTGGCATGACCACTAGGCAACTTCGATGGGAAAAACAACACCTTGGTGCACCTTCGGTAGGCAAAAAAGATTGGCAGCAGTCGGTGGGAAAAACAGCCCATTGTGCACCTTCGATGGGAAAAATAGCACGTTAATGCACCTTCGGTGGGGAAAACAACCAGTCTAAATGGCAGTTAGGCACATTTGGTTGGAAAAACCTCCCTTGAGCACCTTCGGTGGGAAAAACAACACATTGGTGCACCTTCGGTGGGCAAAACAGGCAATTGGCATGCTTTCTAGGAACAATCGGTGGGAAAAACAGCCCATTGGGCATCTTTGGCAAGAAAACAAAACCTTGGTGCACCTTCGATGGGCAAAAATGCTTGTCGGGACCGCCGCTAGGCACCTTTGGCAGTAAAAACAACACCTTGGTGCACCTTCGGTTGGAAAAAGAGGTCGTTGGCGTAGTCGCTAGGCACCTTTGATGGGAAAAACAGTTCATTGGTGCACCTTTGGTGGGAAAAACAACACATTGGTGCATCTTCGATGGGAAAAATTGCTTGTTGGCATGACGGTTAGGCACCGTTGGTGGGAAAAACAACCCACTGGGCACTTTTAGTGGGAAAACAGCAGGATGGTGTACCTTTGGTGGGCAAAACAGCTTGTTAGCAAGGCCGCTAGGCACCTTCAGTGGGAAAAACAGCACGTTGGGCATCTTCGGTTAGAAAAATAGCACGTTGGTCAACCTTCAGTGGGAAAAATAGCAAGTTGTTTGACCTTCGTTGGGAAAAACAGCTCGTCACAACTGCCACTAGGCATCTTTGGTGGGAAATAAAGCTCCTTGGTGCACCTTCAGTGGGCAAAATAGCTTGCCGGAACGGCCGCTAGGCTCCTTCGGTGGGAAAAGCAACACGTTGGTGCACCTTTGGTGTTCAAAATAGCCTGTTGGGATGACCGTTAGGCACCATCGGTGGGAAAAATGCACCTTGATGTACCTTTGGTTCCTAAAAAAGCCCATCGCCTCTTCGATGGGCAACATCGAGTGGGAAAAATAACATATTGGTGCACTTTTGGTGGGCAAAACAACCCATCGGCATGGCCGCTAGGCAACTTTGAGGGGAAAAAAGCACATTGGTGCACGTTCAATGGGTAAAACAACCCATCAGCACGGTTGCTAGGTACGTTTAGGGAGAAAAATAGCCCGCTGGGCACCTTCGTTGGGAAAAACAGCACCTTGGTACACCTTCTATAAGCAAAACTACCTATTGGCATAGTCATTAGGCACCTTTGGGGAGAAAATCAACACCTTGGTGCACCTTCGGTGGGTAAAACAACCTATTGGAAAGGTCTCTAGGTACCTTCAGTGGGAAAAAGCCCATTGGCCACCTTTGGTGGGAAAAATAGAATGTTCGTGCAGCTTTGGTGGGTAAAACAACTCGTCGGCAAGGCCGCAAGGTACTTTTGGTAGGAAAAACAACACGTTGGTGCACCTTGGCTGGGATAAACAGCCTGTTGAGACGACCAGTAGGCACTTTTGATGGGAAATACAACCCGTTGGGCACCTTCGGTAGGAGAAATAGCTCGTTGGTGAACCTTCTGTGGGTAAAATAGCCCTTTACCACGACCGTTAGACACCTTCGGTGGGAAAAACAACACCTTTGGTTGGAAAAATAGCTCGTTGGTGCAGCTGTTAGGCACCTTAGGGTGGAAAAAGAGCTCGTTGGAAACCTTCGGTTGGAAAAATGACACATTGGTCCACCTTCGGTAGGTAAAATTGGTAAACACCTTTAGTGGGAAAAACAGCACGTTGGGCATCTTCGGTGGGAAAAATAGCCTGTTGGCACGATCGCATGGAACATTTGGTGGGAAAAATAGCACCTTGGTGCACTTTTAGTGGGCAAAACAACCCGTCGGCACGACCACTAGGCTCCTTTGGTAGGAAAAAAAGCACCTTGTGACGCTTTCAGTGGGAAAAACAACCCATTGGCACAGTCGCTAGGCACCTTTAGTGGGAAAAATAGTCCATTGGCACAGTCGCTAGGCACTTTAGGTGGGAAAAATAGCACGTTCATGCACTTTAGGTAGGGAAAACAGCTGGTTGGGACGGCCGCTAGGCAGTGTTAGTGGGAAATACAGCCCATTGGGCACCTTTAGTGGTAAAAATAGCAGGTTCGTGCACCTTCGATGGGCAAAACAACCTGTCGGCCCAGTCGTTAGACACCTTCGGTTGGAAAAATAGCCTGTTGGCACGATCACGAGGCACCTCTGGGGGGAGAACCAACACTTTGGTGCACCTTTGGTGGGCAAAATAGCTCGTTGGAAAGGTCACTAGGCACTTTCAGTGGGAGAAATAGACCGCTGGGTGCCTTCGGTGAGAAAAGCATCACATTGGTGCTCCTTCGGTGGGCAAAATAGCCCATCGACATGGACGTTAGACAACTTCGCTAGGAAAAATAACACCTTAGTGCTCCTTTGGTGATCAAAACAACTCGTTGGCACGACTGCTAGGCACCTTCAGTGGGTAAAACAGCCCATTGGGCACCTTTGGTAGGAAAAATAGCAAGTTGGTGTTTCTTCGGTCGGTAAAACAGGGCGTCGACACAACCGCTAGGCACCTTTAGAGGGAAAAACAACATGTTGGTCCTCCTTCGGTGGGAAAAGTATCCTGTCGGCACAGTTGCTAGGCACCCTCAGTGGGAAAAACACCATGTTGGTGTTCCTTCGTTGAGCAAAACAACCTGACAGTATGATTACTAGGAAGATTCGTTGGGAAAAATAGCCCATTGTGCACCTTCGATGGGAAAAACAACACTTTGGTCACCTTCAGTCGGGAAAACAGCCCTTCGACATGGCTGCTAGGTACCTTTGGAAAGAAAAACAGTCCCTTGGTGCACCTTCGGTGGGAAAAATAGCTTGTCGGCATTGTCGCTAAGAACCTTCAATTGTAAAATTGCCCATCGGGCACCTTCGGTGCGAAAACAGCAAGTTGGTGTAGCTTGTGTGGGAGGAATAGCCCGTTGGCACCGCCACTGGGCACCTTCGATTTGTAAAACAACACCTTGGTGCACCTTCAGTGGGGAAAATAGCAAATTGGCACAGTCGCTAGGCACCTTCGGTGGGAAACATAGCCCGTTAAGCATTTTAGGTGGGAAAAATAGCTTGTTGGTGCACCTTGGGTGGGCAAAATAGCTCATCGGCATGACCACTAGTTGTCTTCGATGGGAAAAATAGCCCGTTGGGCACCTTCAGTGGGAAAAAAACACCTTCGTACACCTTCAGTGGGTAAAATAGCTTGTTGACACAGTCACTAGGCACATTCGATGGGAAAAGCAACCCGTTGGGCACCTTTGGTGGGAAAAACAACACCTTGGTGCACCTTCGACAGGAAAAATGGCCCATCGGCACTCCCACTAGGCACCTTTAGTGGGAAAAACAACATTTTCGTGCACCTTTGGCTTGAAGAACAGCTCGTTGACACAGTCGATAGGCACCTTCGGTGAGAAAAATAGCCCGTTGGGCACATTCTTTGGGAAAAATAGCATGTTGATGCACCTTTGGTGGGCAAAATAGCCCATCAACACGGTCGCTAAAAACCTTTGGTGGGAAAAGCAGCCCGTTGGGAACCATCTGTGGGAAGTATAGCACATTGGTACAGCTTCGGTGGGCAAAATTGCCCGTCAGCAAGGCAGCTAGGCACCTTTAATGGGAAAAATAGAACGTTGGTGCACCTTGGGTGGGCAAAACAGCCCATCAACATGGCTGTTAGGTTCTTTCAGTGGGAAAAATAGTTCGTTGGGCACCTTTGGAGGGAAAAATAGCCCGTTGGTACAGCTTTGATTAGCAAAACAGGCAGTTGGCACAATCGTTAGGCACATTCAGTGGGAAAAACAGCACCTTAGTGCATCTTCAATGGGAAAAATAGCCTATTAGGCACTTTTGGTGAGAAAAACAACTTGTTGGTGCACCTTTGGTGGGCAAAATAGCCCATTAGCAAGGCTGCTAGGCACTTTGGTAGGAAAAATAGGACATTGGTACACATTTAATGGGCAAAGCAACTCGTCGGCAAGGCCGCTAGGCACTTTTAGTGGCAAAAACAGCCCGTTGGGCCCCTTTGGTGGGAAAAACAGCATGTTGTACACCTTCGGTGGGCAAAATAGCCTGTTGGCATGGCCGCTAGGCATATTCGACGGGAAAAACAACCCGTTGGATACCTTTTGTGGGAAAAACAACACCTTGGTGCACCTTCGGTATGAAAAATAGCCTGTTGGCACGGTCGTTAGACACTTTTGGTTTGAAAAACATCCCGTTGGTGCACCTATGGTGGACAAAACAACCCGTCAGCAAGGCCGCTAGGTACCTTCAGTAGGAAAACCCGTACATTGGTGCAACTTTGCTGGGAAAAACAATTCGTCGGCACAGCTGCTAGGCATTTTCAGTAGGAAAAATAGCCCATTGGGCCCCTTCCATGGGAAAAGCAGCACATTGGTGCACATTGTGTTGACAAAATAGCCCATCGGAAAGGCCGCTAGGCACCTTTGGTGGGAAAAACAGTAATTTGGTGCACCTTTGAAAGAAAAACCACCGGTCGGTATAGTCGTTAGGCACGTTTAGTGGGAAAACAGCCCGTTGGGTAACTTCTGTGGGAAAATCAGCCCGTTGGTGGGAAAAATAGCACGTTGTTCACCTTCAGTGAGAAAAATAGCCCATCGGCATGGCCGTTAGGCAACTTTGATGGGAAAAACAGCACGTTTGTGCACCTTCGATGGGAAAAACAGCACGTTAGTGCACCTTCTGTAGGAAAAACAACACGTTTGTGCAACTTAGATGTGAAAAACAGTCTATTGGCACAGTTCTTAGGCATCTTCAATGGGAAAAATATCTCGCTAGGCACCTCCAGTATGGAAAACAACACGTTGGTGCTCCTTCGATAGGCAAAACAACCCCTGGCCATGATCGCTATGCACCTTTGGTGGGAAGAACAATTCATTGGGCACATTCGGTGGGAAAAAGAGCATGTTGGTGCACCTTGGGTGGGCAAAACAGCCCGTTGACACGGCCGCTAAGTACTTTCGGTGGGAAAACAACACCTTGGTGCACCTTCAGGGGGCAAACCAGCCCGTTTGGCAACTTCGATGAGAAAAACAGCACGTTGGTGCGCCTTTGATGGGCAAAATAGCCCATTGCACGGTTGCTAGGCATTTTCGGTGAGAAAAACAACAACTTGGTGCACCTTCGGTGGGAAAAACAACCCATTTGACAAAACATTGGTGCACCTTAGATGCGTAAAATAGCCCGTTGGCATGACCACTTTGCACATTCAGTGGGAAACAACCCATTGGGCACCTTCAGTGGGAAAAATAGCACCTTGATGGACCTTCGATGGGCAAAACAACCCGTTGGCATGGCCGCTAGGTGCCTTCGGTGGGAAAAATAGCCCATTGGCCAACTTCGGTGGGAAAAACAGTACCTTGGTTCATCTTTGGTTGGCAAACAGTCCGTTTGCATGGCCACTAGGCATCTTTGGTGGAAAAAATAGTCTTTTGCGAACTTTCACGGGGAAAACAACACATTGGTGCACCTTGGGTGCACGAAACAGCCTATTGGCATTGCTGCTAGGAACCTTTGGTGGGAAATACAGCCTATTGGGCACCTTCATTGGGAAAAATAGCACGTTAGTGCACGTACGATGGGAAAAACAACACCTTGGTGCAACTTTGGTGGGCAAAAAAGTCCATCGGCACGACTGCTAAGTTCCTTCGGTAGGAAAAACAACACCTTGGTGCACGGTTGGTAGGAAAAATAGACCATTGGGCAACTTCGGTAGGAAAAATAGTGCGTTGGTGCACCTTCGGTGTGTAAAACAGCCTGTTGGCACGGTCACTAGGAAACATCGACAGGAAAAACAGTGCGTTGGTGCACCTTCGGTGGGTAAAACGGCCCATCAAAACGGCTACTAGGTACATTCGGTGGGAGAAACAGCCCGCTGGGCACCTTCGTTGAGAAAAACAACACCCCTAAGCACCTTCAGTGGGTAAAAAAGCCTAGTGGTATGGTCGCTAGGACCCTTTGGGTGGAAAATCAACACCATGGTGGACCTTTTGTGGGAAAAATAGCCCATTGGAAAAGTTGCTAGGAACCTTTGGTGGGAAAAACAGCCCGTTGGGAAAAACAACATGTTGGGCACCTTTGATGGGAAAAACAACACGTTTGTGCCCCTCAGGTCAGCAAAATAGCCCGTTAGGAAGGCCACTAGGCACCGTCGGGGGGAAAAACAACACATTGGTGCACCTTTGGTGGGAAAAATAGCCCGTGAGCACGGCCGCTAGGTACATTCGGTGGGAAAAAGGCCCGTTGGGCACCTTCGTTAGGAAAAACAGCACCTCGGTTCACCTTTGGTAGGAAAAACAGTTCATCAGCACGGCCGCTAGGCACGTTTGGTGGGAAAAACAACACCTTGGTACTCCTTCAGTGGGAAAAACAGCCCGTGGTAACGACCGCTAGGAACCTTCAATAGGAAAAACAGTCCAATGGGCATCTTTAGTGGGAAAAACAACACATTCGTGCCCCTTGGGTGGGCAAAAAAGCCCGTCAGCAAGGCTGCTAGGCACCTTCAATGGGAAAAACAGCACGTTGGTAAACCTTTGGTGGGCAAAACAACCCGTCGTCACAGCTGCTAGGTACATTCAGTGGGAAAAACAGCCTTTTGGGTACCTTCATTGGGAAAAACAGCACGTTGGTGCAACTTCGATAGGCAAAAAAGTTCGTCAGCACGGCCGCTAGCCACCTTCGATGGGAAAAACAACACCTTGGTACACCTTCGGTGGGAAAAACAATCCGCTGGCACAGCTGCTAGGAATCTTCGATGAGAAAAACAACCCGTTGGGAAAATTCAGTGGGAAAAACAACACATTAGTGCACTTACGATGCAAAATATAGCCCATTGGGCACCTTCGATGGGAAAAAAAGCACGTTGGTGCACCTTTGGTGTTCGAAACAACCTGTCAACAAAGCCGCTTAGCTGCTTTGTTGCTAAAAACAGCCCGTTGGGTAACTTTGGTGGGAAAAACAACACGTTGGTGCACCTTGGGTGGGCAAAACAACCCATTAGTACGGTTGCTAGGCAACTTTGACGGGAAAAATAGCACGTTGGTGCACCTTTAGTAGGTAAAACAACCTATTAGCACAACCCATACATACATTCAGTGGGAAGAAAATCCCACTACGGCACTTTTGTTGGGAAAAACAACCTGTTGGCACAGTTGCTAGGCACCTTTGGGGGAAAATCAACACCTTGGTGCACCTCCGATCGGCACAGCAGCCCATTGGCAAGGTCGCTAGGCACTTTCGGTGGGAACAACAATCTGTTGGGAAACTTAAGTGGGAAAAACAACATGTCCTTCCACCTTAGGTAGGAAAAACAGCCCGTTGTTAAGGCCGCTAGGCACCTTCGATGGGAAAAACAGAATGTTGGTGCACCTTCACTGGGAGAAAGAACCTGACAACATGGCTGCTAGATACCTTTGGTGGGAGAAACAACATGTTGGTGCATGTTCGATGGGAAAAACAGTTCAGTGGCATGGTCACTAGGTATGTACAATGGGAAAAACAGTTTGCTGGTGACTTTTGTTGGGAAAAACAATAGGTTGATGTACGATTTCTAGGCATCTTTAGGGGGGGGGAATCAACATCTTGGTGCATCTTCGGTGGGTAAAATAGCTCATTGGCAAGGTTCTTAGGCACCTTCGGTGGGTAAAATAGCCTATTCGGCACCTTTGGTGGGAAAAATAGAAAGTTACACCTTCAATGGGCAAAATAGCCATCGACACGACCGCTAGGCAAATTTGGCGGGAAAGACAGGACGTTGATGCACCTTCGATGGGATAAAACACTCGTTAGGCACCTTTGGTGGGAAAACGACATGTTGGTGCACCTTTGATGGGAAAAACAGCAAATTGGGACGACTGCTTGGCACATTCGGTCTGAAAAACAACCCATTGGGCACCATTGGCGGGAAAAACAGCACTTTGGTGCACCTTCAGTGGAAAAAATAGCTCGTCGACACGGCCGCTAGGCACCTTTGGTGGGAAAAAAAGCCTATTCGGCACCTTCGGTGGGAAAAACAACACCTTTGTGCATCTTCAATTGGAAAACAACCCGTTGGGCACCTTTGGTGGGAAAAACAACACCTTGGTGCAGCTTCGGTGGGCAAAATTGCCCGTTGGCAGGATCGCTTGGCACGTTCGGTGGGAAAAATAGCACATTAGGCACCTTTGGTGCGAAAAATAACATCTTGGTGTACAATGGGTAGGAAAAACAACCTGTTGGTAGGGCTGCTAGGCACATTTTGTGAGAAAAACAACTTATTGAGCACATTCATTTGGGAAAAACATCACCTTCGTGCACTTTTAGTGGGCAAAACAGTTCGTCAGCACGATCGCTAGGCACCTTTGGTGGGAAAAACATTAGTGAGCAAAAGAGCCTGCTGGCACCATTGTTAGGCTCCTTTGGGGGGAATCAACACCTAGGTACACCATCGGTGGGCAAAAAAGCTCGTTGGCTAGGTCGCTAGGCACCTTTGGTGGGAAAAACAGCCTGTTGGGCACCTTCGATGCCACAAACAACACGTTGGTTCACCTTATGTGGGCAAAATAGCTCATTGGCAAAACCTCAAGGCACCTTTGATGGGAAAATAACAATTTGTTGCACCTTCGGTGGGCAAAACAGTCTGTTGGCATGATCCCTAGGTACATTTAGTAGGAAAAACAACTTGTTGGCCACGTTCTTTGGGAAAAACAACACGTTGGTGCACCTTCAGTGTGGAAAATAACCTATTGTCACGATTGCTAGGCATCTTTCGGGGGAAATCAACACCTTGGTGCATCTTCGGTAGGCAAAACAGCCAGTTGGTAAGGTTTCTAGGCACCTTGGGTGGGTAAAACAACACATTGGGCAACTTCATTGGGAAAAACAAGATGTTGGTGCACCTTCGATGGGCCAATCAGCCCATCGACACGGCTGCTAAGCAAATTCAACGAGAAAGACAGCATGTTGGTGCACCTTCTGTGGAAAAAAATGCCCGTTTGGCACCTTCGGTGGGAAAAACAGCACGTTGGTACACCTTTGGTGGGAAAAACAACACGTTGGTGCACCTTTGATGGGAAATACAGCAAATTGGCATGGTCCCTAGGCACCTTTTGTGGGAAAAACAACTTGTTAGGCACCTTCGGTGGGAAAAGCAGCATATTGGTGCACCTTCGATGGGAAAACAACCCGTGGGCACAATCAGCAGGCACCTTCGGTGGGAAAAACAACCTGTTCGACACCTTCAGTGGGAAAAACAACATGTCAGTGCACCTTGAGTGGGAAAAATAGCCCGTTGGCACG
The DNA here is from genome assembly GCA_027563915.1 of Erythroxylum rotundifolium. Taxonomy (NCBI): domain Eukaryota; kingdom Viridiplantae; phylum Streptophyta; class Magnoliopsida; order Malpighiales; family Erythroxylaceae; genus Erythroxylum; species Erythroxylum rotundifolium. Next base: position 13,914 of record JAOSBO010196588.1, on the reverse strand, counting down.
ACTGCTTGGTACATTCAGTGGGAAAAATAGCCCTTTGGGCACCTTCGATGGGAAAAATAGCACCTTGGTGAACCTTCGATCGGCAAAACAGCCAGTCGGCACAGCCCATTGGCGCGGTCACTAGGCACCTTGGGTGGGAAAAACAATCCATTTGACACCTTCGGTGAGAAAAACAGCACTTTAGTGCACCTTTGGTGGGCTAAACAGCTTGTCGGCAAGGTCATTAGACACCTTTGGTGGGAAAAACAGCACCTTGGTGCATCTTCGGTTGGCAAACAATCTATTTAGACGATCGTTAGGCACCTTCAGTTGGAAAAATAGCCTGTTGGGCACTTTCGGTAGGAAAACAGCACATTGGTGCACCTTTGATGGGCCAAACAACATGTTGGGTACCTTTGGTGGTAAAAACAGCACGTTGGTGCACCTTTAGTGTGCAAAATAGCCCGTTGGCACGGTCACTAGGCATATTTGGTGGGAAAAACAACCTATTGGGCACCTTCTTTAGGAAAAACAGCACCTTGGTTCACCTTCGGTGGGTAAAACAATCTATTGGCACAGTCGCTAGGCATCTTCGGTTGGAAAACAACAGCTTGGTACATCTTCGGTGGGAGAAACAGCCCGTTGGCATAGCTACTAGGAACCTTTGGTGGGAAAAATAACTCGTTGGGTAGTTTTGGTGGGAGAAACAACATGTTAGTGCACCTATGGTGGGAAAAACAGCATGTTGGGCACCTTCAGCAGGAAAAATAGCACGTTGGTGCACCTTTTATGGGAAAAACAACACATTAGTACGTCCACTAGGCACATTTGGTGGTAAAAACTGTGCCTTAGGCATTCTTCGTTAGGAAAAATAGTATCTTGGGGCACTTTCGGTGGGTAAAACAGTGCATTGGGACGGCCGCTAGGCACCTTTGGTGGGAAAAACAACACCTTGGTACAACTTCGGTTGGAAAAACATCCCATTGGACACCTTTAATGGGAAAAATGACACGATGGTGAACCTTCAGTAGGCAAAACAGTGCATTGGTGCACCTTTGGTGGCACATACAACCTTTCGACACGACTGCTAGGCACCTTTGGTGGGAAAAACAGCTCCTTTGGTGTGAAAAACAACTCGTTGGCATGGTCGTTTAGCAACTTTGGTGGGAAATCGACAAAGCTGCTAGGCACCTTCGGTGGGAAAAATAGCCCGTTAACACGGTCGCTAGGCACCTTCAGTAGGAAAAATAGCCTATTGGGCACCTTCAGTGGGAAAAACAGCACCTTGGTGCACCTTCGGTGGGAAAAATAGCCCGTTAGGCACCTTTGGTAGAAGAAACAACTCATTGGTGGACCTTTGGTGGCCAAAGCAGCCTGTCGGCATGGTCGTTAAGGGGCTTCGGTTTAAAAAACAGACCGTTGAGTACCTTCTAATATGAGCAGGACCAGGTATACACTTAGAGCTTAAAGACAATAAGATTTGGTTTAATTTAATTCTTCATCACTTAAGCCTAAAAAAACATATGGATCCAGTAGTGGCACGACACATCATACCTATTTATTTAGTTTTTGGACTTTGTTTCTTCGGGCTTCCATATATTTTAGCCTAACCTTTTTGTTATTTAACCTTGGTATAAATATGTGTTTTTAGGTCAAAAATTTTGGAACTTTTTAGATCATAATTGTTGAAAAGCTGTCAGCGTCAATAGGGAGAAACATTATTCTCTTGTTCTTGTTACCTTTCGAACCTTCTTCACTTATTAATTGATTTTCCAATTGTGGCATGTTGTTAGTTCTTTTCTGGGTTAGTTTTGATCATCGGGATTACTTGGAACAAGTTTCTAAGAGGTGTTGTAGAGATTAGCCTTGCGTATCCATTAGTTAGTTTTTGTTGTTGTTCACGCACTGTCTTGTACTGTTCCACACTATTCAGTACTGTTCCACACTGTTCATTGGGTACTGTTCACTGTGACTGTTGATCGCACATTCTGTTAAACGCGTCAGATTGGTATTAGAGCTAGTTTGGAGGATAATTCTTATTCAACTCCATCAAAATTCAAGAAACTGCCACTATCACTGTCCAATTATCATCGTATCATCAATTCAGGTATATCATTTTATTTACAATGTTACAGGGAGGTAGTAATGATGACAACCAAGGGAGAGATGCAACTATTGCTTTCACTTTAAAAGCCGTGCAACAACAATTTGAGAGGTTCAATGTAACCTTAAATGAGGTTAGGGGACAATTGGATGAGCTCAGACAAGGGAGACGCAAGGAACCTCAAGGTAGGCGTGTAGATGTATGTCGGCCACAACCACCACCTTGGCGTCAGTGGACACCTTATGACTGGGATAATGTTAGTCTTGATGATGAGAAGGAATATGTGGAGAGGATGCCAAGGAGGAAACTATAAGTTGAATCGATTATTAGGAGTAAAACCAGTTCTAGCTACTTGTGGGACTCAATTTGGTCCACAAGGGAAGAGAAATGCAAGGATAAATATGTGATCAGTGGGTTGAAAGGTACAATTAACACCCAAACATCTAAGATTAAACATTCTAATATTAAATTCTTTGAGAGTTTCGGATGGGGTCATCTTGCATCACAATGTCCTACCATTAAAAGAATTTATGGTTTCTAATGTTGGTTATGATGAGATAGTTTGTGTTGAGTATGTTATTGTTAGTGAAGCACTTGAAGATAGTGCTCGGGTTGAAAATGAGTATGATGAGCAAGTTGTTATTGATGATGTACTTAATGTTATTGCTTAGGATGAGAATATAAAGTTTGATCAACTTGAACCTAAACAATATGAGAAGGGCTCGGGTAGTGAGTTTGAAAAGAGTGTTGATGGAATAGAGGTCGAAAAGAAAATAGAAATTGACCTATTAGTAAGTGATTGCACATGTGAGGAAAAGAAAGTGGAATGTGCAAGAGAGAAGAGCTTAGTGGGAGAGAAAACAAGTGAAGAGAAAGAGATAAAATTGAGCTTGTACGTTAATAGGAAAGATTTAAGAACTTGTGGAGAGAAAAGAACACTTGATGTGATTACAAGTGGGGAGTGTTTTATTTATGAAATTAATCCTAACCATGTTTTTCCAAGTGGTTTTAAGTCTTTTTTACAAGAGATTAGTAATGTGTTCCTTGAATAGATAAGGAGCAGGGTGTATGCAAGTCAAGCCCACAAGGGATGTAAGATGGTGATCTTTGACCTTGGTGGTTAGGTTTGGATGCATATGAGGAAGAAGAGGTTTCCTACCTAAAGGAAATCTAAGTTAGATCCTAGAGATTCGAGGATGAATCTTCTTGAGGAAGGAGGGGATGATGTGAGTAGGATTAGGGATACACTTGGAGCTTAAAATAAGAAGATTTGGGTTATTTTAAAGCTTCATCACTTAAGCCCAAAAAAAAATATGGATCTAGTAGTGGCGCGACATGTCATACGTATTTATTTAGTTTTTCGACTTTTTTTCTTTGGGCTTCCATATATTTTAGCTCAACCTTTTTATTATTTAATCTAAGTATAAATATGTATTTTTAGGTCAAAATTTTCAAAACTTTTTAGATCATAATTGTTGAAAATTCGTCGGCTTCAATAGGGAGAAACATTATTCTCTTGTTCTTGTTACCTTTCGAACCTTCTTCACTTATCAATTGATTTTCCAATTGTGGCGTGTTGATAGTTCTTTTCTGGGTTAGTTTTGATCATCGGGATTGCTTGGAAAAGATTTCCAAGAGGTGTCATACAGATTAGCCATGTGTATCCCTTAGTTAATTTTCAGTACAGTTCATGCACTATTCGGTACTGTTCCCTACTGTTCGGTACTGTCCACCACTGTTCGGTACTGTTCACCTGACTATTCGGTACTGTTCTGCACTATTCATCATGGTTCTATTCATCGGTGCTGTTCATCGTGACTGTTCATCGTGCATTTCGTGAAGCGTGACACCACCTTCGGTGGGAAAAAAGTACATTGGTTCCCCTTCGGTGGGCAAAACAACTTGTTAGCACGGTTGCTAAGCACCTTCGGTAGGGAAAACAACACCTTGGTGCACCTTCGGTGGGTAAAACAACCCATTAACACGACCGCTAGGTACATTCGGTAGGAAAAAAACCCCGGTGCCTTCGTTAGGAAAAACAGTACTTTGGTGCACCTTCAGTGGGCAAAACAACCTATTGGCACAATCGCTAGGCACATTTGGCGGGAAAATGAACACCTTGGTGCACCTTCGGTGGGTATAACAGCCTGTTGGCATGGTCGCTAGGCACTTTTGGTGGGAACAACAGTCCTTTGGGAAACTTAAGTAGGAAAAACAGCACGTTCATATACCTTAGGTGGGCAAAACAACCCGTCAGCAAGGCAGCTAAGCACCTTCGGTCGGAAAAATAGCACGTTGAGGCACCTTCGCTGGGCAAAATAGCCTGTCGACATGGCTGCTAGGCACTTTCAGTGGGAAAAACAGCGCCTTGGTGCACGTTTGGTGAGCAAAGTAGCCCATTGGGACGGCTGCTAGACACCTTCAGTGTGAAAAAAAGTATGCGGGGTTAAACATCCGTCGGCACGGCCGTTAGACACCTTTGCTGGGAAAAATGGCCTATTGGGCACTTTCAGTGGGAATAACAGCACGTTGGTGCACCTTTGGTGGGCAAAACAACCCTTCGGTACAGCCGCTAGGCACCTTCGATTTCAAAAACAGCACCTTGGTGCTCCTTGGGTGGGAAAAATAGCCCGTTGGCTCGGTCACTAGGCACCTTCATTGGGAAAACAGCCGGTTGTACACCTTTAGTGGGCAAAACAACACGTTGGTGCACCTTGGTTGGGCAAAATAGCTCGTCAGCAAAGCTGCTAGACACCTTCAATGGGAAAACAACACCTTGGTAAATCTTCAGTGGGCAAAATAGCCCCTTAGAATGGCCGTTAGGGACGTTCGATGGTTAAAATAGCTCGTTGGGCACCTTACGTGGGAAAAATAGTTCATTGGTGCACATTCGGTAGGCAAAACAGCCTGTCAGCATGGCCAGGCCACCTTCGATGGGAAAAACAGCACGTTGATGCACCTTGGGTGGGTAAAATAGTCCATTAGCACTGTCGCTAAGTACATTCAGTGGGAAAGCAGCCCGCTAGGCACTTTTGTTGTGAAAAACAGCCCATCGGAAAGGCCGCTAGGCACCTTCGATGGGAAAAATAGAATGTCGGTGCACCTTCGATGGGCAAAACAGCCCGTTGGTGCTCCGTCGCTGGGAAAAACAGTCCAACAGCATAGCCGTTAGACACCCTAAGTAAGAAAAATAGCATCTTAGTGCACATTCGGTGGTCAAGAAAGCCCGTTGGCATGGCCGTTGGACACCTTTGGTGGGTAAAACAGCATGTTGGGCACCTTCGATGGGAAAAACAGCACATTGGTGCACCTTCGGTGGTCAAAACAGCCTGTCGACAAGGCCACTAAGCATCTTCGGTGGGAAAACAGGAAGTTGGTGTACCTTTGATGGGCAAAAGAACATGTCTACACAGCTCCTCGTCACGGCCGCTAGGTACTTTCAGTGGGAAAAACAACACCTTGTTACACGTTCGAAGGGAAAAACAACCTATCAACATGGCTGCTAGGCACCTTCGGTGGGACAATAGCCTGTTGGGTACCTTTTATGGGAAAAATAGTAAGTTGGTGCACCTTCGATGGGAAAAACAGCACCTTGGTGCACCTTCAGTGGGTAAAACAGCTCGTTGGGCAACTTAGGTAGGAAAAACAACATGTTGGTGCACCTTCGGTGGGGAAAGCAAGCCACCGGGACAGCCGCTAGGAGACTTTGACGAGAAAAACAATACGTTGGTAAACCTTCGGTGGGCAAAACAACACGTCAACACGGCCATTCGATACATTTGATGGGAAAGACAACCGACTGTCCACCTTCATTTGGAAAAACAGCATGATGGCGAACCTTCGATGTGAAAAAGAGCCTATTGGCACGGTCACTAGGCACCTTTAGGGGGAAATCAACACCCTAGCACAACTTCGGTGGGCAAAACAGTCAGTTGGCAAGGCCGTTAGGCACCTTCGGTGGGAAAAACAACCTGTTGCGCACCTTTAGTGGGAAAAAAGCACGTTGATACACCTTCCGTAGGAAAAACAGCACATTGGTGAACCTTCGGTGGGGAAAACAGCCCGTCGGCCTGACCGCGAGGCACCTTTGGTGGGCAAAATAGCCCGTTGGGCACCTTCAATGGGAAAAACAGCACGTTCATGCACCTTCGGTGGGCAAAATAGCTCGTTGGCACGAACATTTGACACCTTCGGTTGGAAAAACAGTAGCTTCGTGCACCTTCAGTGGGCACCAAATGACACGGTCATTAGGCACATTCGGTGGGAAAAACAGTCCCTTGGGCACCTTTAGTAGGGAAAGCAACATGTTGGTGCACCTTTGGTGGGAAAAATAGCCCCTTCTATTTAGAAAACAGCACGTTGGTATACCTTTGGTGGGTAAAACAACACCTTCCATTTTAAAAACAGCATATTGGTGCACCTTCGGTGTGAAGAACAACCAGTCGACACAGCCGCTAGACACATTCGGTGGGAAAAACAGCACATTGGTGCACCTTCAGTGGGAAAAACAATCCATCAGCACGGCTGCTAGGCACCATCAATGGGAAAAAGAACCCCTTGGTGCACCTTCGGTGGGCAAAATAGCCCGTTGGCATGGTCGCTAAGCACCTTCGGTGAGAAAAACAGCCCATTGGACACCCTCGGTGGGAAAAACAGGACGTTAGTGCGCCTTTGGTGCTAAAAACAGCACGTTAGTGCACCTTCGGTGGGAAAAACAACACATTGGTGGCCCTTCGATTGGGAAAACAGCCCGTTGGCATGACCATTAGGCACCTTCAGTGGGAAAAACAACCCATTGGCCACGTTTAGTGGGAAAAACAACACCTTCATCCACCTTCGGTAGGCAAAACAACCCATCAGCACAGCTGTTTGATACCTTTGGTGGGAAAAATAGCACTTTGGTGCACCTTCAGTGAGCAAGAGAACCCATTGGCCACATTCAGTGGGAAAAACAACCCTTTCGGCACCTTTGGTTGGAAAAACAGCACGTTGGTGCACCTTGGGCGGGTAAAACCCCCTATTTGCACGGCCGATAGACCCCATGGGGCACCTTCAGTGGGAAAAAGAGCTCAATGTTGTACCTTCAGCGAAAAAACAGCCCATTGGGCACCTTCAATGAGAAAAATAACACGTTGGTGCAGCTTTGTTAGGCAAAATAGCTCGTCGACAAAGTCATTAGATACCTTCGGCTTGGAAAACAGATCCTTGATGCACTTTAGGTCAACAAAACAACTTGTTGGTATGTCAGCTAAGCACCTTCTTTGGGAGAAAAAGCCCATTGGGCACTTTCATTAGGAAAAACAGCTCCTTGGTGTCCCTTTGGTGGGAAAAACAGAACATTGGTGCAGCTTTGGTGGGAAAAACCACCTGTAGGCACGGCCATTAGACACCTTCGGTGGGAAAAACAATCCTTTGGGCACCTTCGGTGGGAAAAAAAGCACGGTATTTCACCTTCGGTGAGCAAAATAGCCCTTCAGTACGCCCGATAAGCAACATCAATTTTAAAAATAGCACATTAGAGCATCTTCGGTGAGCAAAATAACCTTTTGGCACGGTTGCTAGGCTCCTTCGGTGGGAAAAATAGCCCGTTAGGCATATTCGATGGAAAAGCAGCATGTTGGTGTGCCGTGGGTGGGCAAAACAGTCGGTCGGCACGGCTGCTACACACCTTCGGTGGGTAAATGGCACCTTGTTGCACCTTTAGTGGGCAAAACAACCTGTCGGTATAGTCGCTAGGCACCTTCGGTTGGCAAAATAGTCCATTGGGCACCTTCGGTGGGAAAAATAGCTCGTTGGTGCACCTTCAGTATGCAACGTGGGGTGCCTTTGGTTGGTAAAATATCCTATTGGGCACCTTAGACGGGAAAAGCAGCATGTTGGTGCACCTTCGACGGAAAAACAATCCGTCGGCATGGCAGTCAGGCACATTCAGTAGGAAAAACAGTTTGTTGGGCACCTTAGGTGGGCAAAATAGCCCGTTGACATGGCCGCTAGGCATCTTCAGTAGGAAAAACAACACCTCGATGCACTTTCGACAGGAAAAACAACCTGTTGGCATCGTCGCGAGGCACCTTCGATGGGAAAAACAACCCATTGTACATCTTCGATGAGAGAAACAACACGTTCGTACACCTTCGATTGGACAAATAGCTTGTTAGCAAGGCCGTTAGATACCTTCAGTGGAAAAAACAACACCTTGGTGCACCTTAGGATGGCAAACTGCCCGTTGGTACAGTCGCCAGGCACCTTTAGTAGGGAAAACAGCTCATTGGTGCACCTTTCGTAGGCAAAATAGCCCATCGGAACAGCCACTAGGTGCCTTTGATGGGAAAAACAGCACGTTAGTGCACCTTTAAGGGGCAAAACAGCCCGTTGACACAATTGCTAGGCACCTTTGGTGGGAAAATAGCACCTTGGTTCACCTTTGGAGGGAAAAACAACACATTGGTATGGCTGTTAGGCACCTTTGGTGGGGAAAACAACTCCTTCGGTAGGAAAAACAGCCCGTCAGCATGGCCGCTAGCACATTAGAGGGAAAAAATAGTCCGTTGGGCACCTTTGCTGGGAAAAAACAACTCCTTGGTGCACCTTCGGTGGGAACAATAGCTCCTCGGTAGACCTTCAGTGGAAAAAATAGCTCGTTGTCAGGGCCACTAGAAACCTTCAGTGGGAAAAATAGGTTGGTGGGTAACTGCGGTGGGAAAAACAGCACGATGGTGCACCTTCAATGGGCAAAACAGCTCATCAGCACCTTTGGTAGGAAAAATAGTACCTTGGCACACCTTCGGTGGGCAAAATAGCCTTTCGACATGGTCTCTAGGCACCTTCGGTGGGAAAAGCAGTTAGTTGGCATAGTCGCTAGGCACCTTCTGTCGACAAAATAGCTCATTGGGCACCTTTGGTAGGAAAAACACCAAGTTGGTGCACCTTTGGTGGGGAGCATAGCCCGTCGACATGGCCGCTGGCCAACTTCATTGCGAAAAATAGCCCGTTGGACACCTTCTTTGGGAAAAACAGTACCTTTGTGCACCTTCAGTGGGAAAATAGCCCGTTGGGCACCTTCAGTAGGAGAAACAGCACATTGGTGCACCTTACGTGGGTAAAATAACTTACCGGCACGGCCATTTGGCACCTTTGGCGGAAAAAATAGAACCTTGGTGCACCTTCAGTGAGCAAAAAAAACTTGGCGGCTGTTGGTGAGAAAAACAGTCCGGTGGGCACTTCCAGCAAAAAAATAGGACATTGGTGCACGTTCGGTGGGCAAAATAGCCCATTGGCATGGCCGTTAGGCACATTTAATGGGAAAACAACTCTTTGGGCACCTTTGGTGCAAAAAAGGCCCTTGGGTTGGCAAAACAGGCCATTGGCATAGTTGCTAGGCATCTTCGGTGCGAAAAGCAGGCCATTGGGTACCATCGGTGAGAAAAGCAACATGTTGGTACACCTTTGGTAGGCAAAATGGCCTATAGGCATGGCCGTTAGACACCTTCAGTCACGAAAACAACACCTTGATGCACCTTCGGTGGGCAAAACAGCCCGTTGGCATGACCGCTAGGCACCTTTGGTGGGTAAAACAACCCGTTGAGCACCTTTAGTGGGAAAAACAACTCGTTGGTGCACCTTTGATGGGCAAAATAGCTGGTCAGCACGGCCACTAAGTACATTTGGTGGGAAAAACAGCCAGCTAGCCACCTTCGTTGGGAAAAACAGCACGTTGGTCCACCTTCAGTGTTCAAAAGAGCCTATTGGCACAGTCGCTAGGCACCTTTAAGGGGAAAATCAACACCTTGTCGATGTTGGGAACCTTCAGTGGGAAAAATAGCACCTTGGGTGGGCAAAAAAGGCCATCAGCAAGGCCACTAGGCACCTTAGGTGGGAAAAATAGCACGTTGGCACACCTTCAGTAGGCAAGACAGCCTGTTGGCTCAGCCAATAGGTATATTCGGTGAGAAAAACAGCCTACTGGGCATCTTCATTGGGAAAAACAACACATTGATGCACCTTCAGTGTGATAAATAGCCTGTTTCCACGATCGCTAGGCACCTTTTGGGGGAAAATCAACACCTTGGTGCACCTTCGGTGGGCAAAACAGCCCATTGGCAAGGTCGCTAGACACTTTCGGCGAGAAAAATAACCCGTTGGGTGCCTTCGATGAGAAAAATAGCACATTGATGCTCCTTCGGTAGGCAAAACAACCAGTCAGCACGGATGTTAGACACCTTCAGTGGGAAAAACAATACCTTAGTGCACCTTCGGTGGGTAAAACAGCCTGTTGAGCACCTTCAGTAGGAAAAACAGCACATTGGTGCTCCTTTGATTGGCAAAACGATCCATTGGGCACCATCGATGGGAAAAACAACAACTTGGTCCACCTTCGATGGGCAAAAGTGCTCGTTGGCACAGCCATTGGGCACATTCGATGGGAAAAACAGCACTTTGGTGCACCTTTGGTTAGAAAAAGAGCACTTTGGTGCACCTTTGGTGGGTAAAACAACTCATCTACACCGCCGCTAGGCACCTTCGATGGGATAAATAGCACTTTGTTGCACCTTCGGTTAGAAAAACAACCTGTTGGCAAGATTGCTAGGCACCTTCAGTGGGAAAAATAGCTCGTTGGGCACTTTTGGTGGGAAAAATAGCACGTTGGTGTACCTTCGATGGGCAAAATAGCCCCTCGGCACGGTTGCTAGGCACCTGTGGTGGGAAGAATAGCCCGTTAGGCACCTTCAATGGGAAATACAGCACGTTGGTGCATCTTCAGTGGGCAAAATAGCCCACCGACAGGGCTGCTAGACACGTTTGATTTGAAAAACATAACGTTGGTGCACCTTCGGTGGGCAAAAGAGCCCATCGGCATGGCTTCTAGGCTCTCTCGATGGGTAAAACATCCTGTTGGGCACCTTCGGTGGGAAAAATAGCACGTTGGTGCATCTTTGATTGGAAAAATAGCCCATCGACATAGCCGCTAGGCACCCTCGGAGGGAAAAATAGCATGTTGATCCACCTTTGGTGGGAAAAATAACAGCTTGTGTGCATCTTTGTTGGGAAAAACAGCTCGTTGGCAAGGTCGGTAAGCACCTTCAGTGGGAAAAATAGCACATTGGTTGACTTTTACTGGGCAAAACAATCTGTTGGCACGACCACTAGGTATGTTTAGTGGGAAAAACAGCCTGCTAGCCACCTTCATTGGCAAAAACAACACATTGGTGCACATTTAGTGGGTAAAACAGCCCGTCGGCACAGCCGCTATGTGCCTTTGGTGGAAAAAACAACCCATTGGCCACCATCGATGTGAAAAAGAACAACTTCGTCCACCTTTGGTGGGCCAAAGAGCCTATCGGCACAGCTATTAGGCACATTCAATGGGAAAAATAGCCCATTGGGATTTGGTGGGGAAAATTAGCACATTGGTGCACTTTTGGTAGGCAAAATGGCTCGTCTGCACCACCGCTGGGCACCTTTGGTGGGAAAACTGGCATTTTGGTGCACCTTGGGCTAGAAAAATAGCTTGTTGGCACGATCGCTAGGCACCTTCCATGGGAAAAATAGTTCGCTAGGCACTTTCGGTGGGAAAATTAACACGTTGGTGCACCTTCGGTGGGCTAAACAGCCCCTTGGCACAGTTGCTAGGCACCTCTGATGCGAAAAATAGCCTGTTGGGCAGCTTCAGTGGGCAATACAACATGTTGGTGCACCTTCAATGGGCAAAACAACCCGTCAGCAAGGCTGCTAGTCACCTTTGATGTGAAAAACAACACGTTGGTACACCTTCGATGAGTAAAACAGCCCATCGGCACGGATGCTAGGTTATCTCGGTGGGAAAAATGACCCATTGTGCACCTTTGGTGGGAAAAACAGGCGATTAGTCCACCTTAAATGAGTAAAACAGCCTGTCGGCACAGCCGCTAGGCACATTCGACGAGAAAAACAACAACTTGGTGCACCTTAATTGGGCAAAATGACCCGTCGACACGTTGGGCACCTTCGATGGGAAAAATAGCACCTTGGGTGGGCAAAATAGGCCGTTAGCACGGCTGCTAGGCACCTTAGGTGAGAAAAACAACACGTTGGTGGACCTTTGATAGGCAAAACAACCCGTTGGGACGGCCAACAGCTACATTCGGTGGGAAAAATAGCCTATTGGGCACCTTCGTTGAAAAAAACAACACATTGATGCGTCTTTTGTGTGATAAACAGCTTGTTGGCATGGTCTCTAGGCACCTTTGGGGAGAAAATCAACACTTTAGGTATAATTGGTGGGAAAAATAGCCAGCGTGCCACCTTCATTGGGAAAAACAACATGTTGGTCTACCTTCAATGCGCAAAAGAGCCTATTGGCACGGTCGCTAGGTACCTTTGGGGGGAAATCAACACCTTAATTCTGTTGGGAACCTTCGGTGGGAAAATAGCAATTTGAACACCTTCGATGGGAAAAATAGCACCTTGGGTGGGCAAAACAAGCCATCAGTAAGGCTGTTAGGCACCTTTGGTGGGAAAAACAACACGTTGGTGCTCCTTTAGTAGGCAAGATAGCCCATTGGCACAGCTGATAGGTACATTCGGTGGGAAAAACAGCCTGCTGGGCACCTTCGTTGGGAAAAAAACACATCAATACACCTTCGGCGTGATAAATAGCCTATTGCCACGGTCGCTAGGAACCTTTTGCGAGAAAATCAACACCTTGGTGCACCTTTGGTGGGCAAAATAGCCCCTTGGCAAGGTTGCTAGGCACTTTCGGTGGGAAAAATAGCCCGTTGGATGCCTTCGGTGAGAAAAATAGCACATTGATGTTCCTTCAGTGGGCAAAACAACTGGTCAGGACGGATGTTAGACACCTTCGATGGGAAAAACAACACTTTAGTGCACCTTCGGTGGTCAAAACAGCCTGTTGGCACAGTCATCAGGCACCTTCGGTGGGTAAAGAAGCCTGTTGGGCACCTTTGGTGTGAAAAATAGCACGTTGGTGCTCCTTTGATTGGGAAAACAACTCGTTGGGCACCGTCGGTGGGAGAAACAAATACTTGGTCGATCTTCGGTGGAAAAAAGAGCCTGTCCACACAGCCACTAGGCACATTCGATGGGAAAAACTACCCGTTGGGCACCTTTGGTAGGAAAAGCAACACTTTGGTGCATCTTTGGTTTACAAAACAGCTCATCTGCATCACCACTAGGCACCTTCAGTGGGAAAAATAGCACTTTGGTGCACCATTGGCAGGAAAAATAGTCTGTTGGCACGATCGGTAGGCACGTTCATTGGGAAAAATAGCTCGTTGGGCACTTTTGGTTGGAAAAGTAGCACGTTTGTGCACCTTCAGTGGGCAAAACAATAGCTTGTGTGCACCTTTGATGGGAAAAACAGCCCGTTGGCAAGGGCTCTAGGCATCTTCGATGGGAAAAATAGCACATTGGGGCACTTTTGGTGGATAAAGCAGTCTGTTGGCATGACCGCTACGTATGTTCAGTGGGAAAAATAGCCTACTGGCCACCTTCGTTGGCAAAAAGAGCACCTTGGTGCACATTCGGTGGGTAAAACAACTCATCAACACGACTGCTGGGTGCCTTCGGTAGGAAAAATAACCCATTGGGCTCCGTTGGTGGGAAAAAGGAATAGAATACAAAAGGAATAGATACCTCGGAAGTGAATGAACTCATCTACAGATTCTCTATCCTTTTGAATTGTTTTATGTTCATTCTATTATTATCTAGAAACTCCAATAGAAAAAAAAGGGAGGTTTGTGATGATTTTGAAACCTTTTATATTAGGTAATCTAGTATCCTTATGCATGAAGATAATCAATTCGTTCGAAAACGAAAAGAAATTCATCCTAATT
>JAOSBO010196569.1:0-19168 GCA_027563915.1 Erythroxylum rotundifolium | reverse complement strand
CAAATTCACCATGCAATAAGGCCTTCAAATGGTGACTATCTATGACATTCTTGGTAGTAACGAGTATATCATTAACATATAACAACAAATAGATGAATGAGCCGTCATCTAACTTCTAGAAGTAAACATAACTATCATACATGCTCCTGGAGAAATCATGACCTAACATAAATGAATCAAACCTCTTATACCACTATCTTGGAGACTAATTCAATCCATACAATGATTTCTTCAACAAACACACATGGTCTTCCTTTCCTGCAACTTCAAAACCTTTAGGTTATTTCATATAAATCTGCTCATCTAATTCTCCATGCAAGAATGCTGTCTTGACGTCAAGTTGTTCTAATTCCAAATCAACATGACAACCAATAAGAGTAATACATGAATAGAGCTATGTTTCACTACTGGTGAGAAAACATCATTAAAATCAATGCCTTATTCTTGACTGTAGCCCTTTGCAACTAAACGTGCCTTATACCTTGTATTTTCAACATCTGAATTACTTTCTTTTCTTTTGAAGACCCATTTGCAAGCAACAATTTTCTTACCCTTTGGAGGCTTCACCAGAACCCAAGTATCATTCTTCTGCAGAGATTCTATTTGTTCGTTCATAGCCACCACCCACTTATCAGCATCAATACTTGAAACTGCCTCCATATATTTGGAAGGATCACTGTCTCCACCTATTTCCTGTGCCACTGATAATGCATATGCAACTAAATTTGCATACCTCTATAGTAGTCGAATCTCCTGTCTTGGTCTATCTCTAGCTATGGAATATTCTTCTTCTACTATTTCATCTTGAACATAATCAGGATCTAGTTCATCAACTTGATTTGTCTGATGTGTAGAGGTCTGTGAAGGATTTGAACTGCTAATCTCTAACTCCACCTTCTTCTATGCACTATCCTCCTTTTCTAAATTGCAAGGATTACAAGACTCTTTTCTAAGATACCACATAGAGAATTCATCAAATATAGCATCCTTAATAATTACAAATTTAGATGACTTACGATCAGGACACCACAAACAATATCCTTTCAGCCCTAAAGCATAACCGAGAAAAATACATTTCTTAGCCCTAGGCTCTAATTTTTCCTCTTTTACATGCATATATGCTGGACACCCATATATTCTTAAAGTAGAGTAATCAATAGGAGTACCTGACCAAACTTCCTCTAGATTCTTGAAATTGAGAGTAGCACAAGGAAAGCGATTGATGATATAGCAAGCCATAGCAATGGCTTTTGCCTAAAAATCAAGTGTCAATCCTGCATTAGAGATCATACACTGAGCCTTTTCTAAAAGAGTTTGGTTCATGTGCTCAGCAACTCCATTTTGTTGTAGAGTCATTCAGACAGTGTGATGTTGAGTAATTCCTTCATTCTTGTAAAATTCATTCAATTCACTTCCACAAAATTCCAAACCATTATTTTTCTGTATCCATTTAAAATGTTTTCTTGTCTGCTTTTCAATCAAAACTTTCCATTGCTTAAAGGTTAAGAAAACATCATTCTTATGTTTCAAGAAATACACCCAAACCTTCCTTGAATAATCATCAATAAATGTCAACACATACCGGCCATCACCTTTAGATGGAACATGAGAGGCCCCCTAAAGATCAAAATGAATATAATCCAAAGTACCTTTAGTTTTATGGATAGCTAGAGAAATGAAATTGACTCGTTTCTACTTCCCAAAGATATAATGCTCACAAATGTCCATCTTACTAGTACTTTGACCACAAAGTAGGCCTCTCTTGCTTAACAATGTTAAACCTTTCTCACCCATTTGTCCCAAATGCATGTGCCACAATTTGGTAATGTCACCTTCATTAGAGGCTGCCACAATACCTATTACTGTAGATCCCTACAAAACATACAAACTACTAGACTTGCAAGCGTTCATCAATACAAGAGCACCTTTAGAAATTTTCAAAACTCCACCTTCAGTTGAGAACTTGTGTCCTTGAGAATTGAGAGTGCCCAAAGAGATGAGATTTTTCTTCAAATTAGGAACATGTCTAACGTTAGTGAGTGTTCTAACGATACTATCATACATCTTAATCCAGACTATACTTTTACCAATAACTTTATAGGAAGCATTATTACCCATCAAAACAATTCCACCATCCAATGACTCATAAGTGGAAAAACACTCCCTATCGGGACTCACATGGTAAGAACAACCTGAATCTAAAATCTACTCCTTATTAGACCTTATTTTTTCTTCTGTGGCTACAAAGATAATTTCCTCATTCTCATCTACCGCTACACTAGCTTAGGTAGTGTTGCTATTATTCTGCTTAATTTTATTTTTCACCTTATATTTCAATTTATAGCAGTCAGCCTTTATATGCCCCTTTTTCTTGCAATAATTACAAATTTTATTTCTATGTTTGGATTTTGACCTGCCTTTGGATCTACTTCTTTCAAAATCTCTATTTTCAGATTTATCCCATACAAATAGTCCTTTTACCTGACTTCCACTAGTCTCCCTAGTGATATCCCTATCAATATGCTTTTTTGACTTTAACACTGACTTAATACTATTATGTAAGACTGACTCTTTCCCATAAATCATAGTTTCATGAAAATATTTAAAGGACTTGGGAAGGGAATATGACAACAATATGGCTTGATCTTCATCCTCAATTTTTACATCTACATTCTTCAAATCCAAAATAAGAGAATCAAATTTATCTAGATGTGAAAGAATAGATGTATCTTCTGTCATCCTCAATATGTACAACTTCTATTTTAAATAAAGCCGATTTTTCTCCATCTTCTTCATATACATGGCTTTAAACTTATCCCACATACATTTAGCTGTGCTTTCACCAGCAACCTCCTTCAAAACCTCATCGAAGAGATTCAATATGATGGTTGATCTACACTTTTTATCTAGATCTGTGAATTTATCTAACGCCACATCTGCTAGCTTTTCCTTCACTCCATCAAATGCAATGTCACACCCATCTTGTATTAAAATGGCCTATATCTTGAGTTGCCACATACCAAAGTTAATACTATAGTCGAACTTTTCAATAAAGGTCTTCGTTATCATCATGATGGTTAAATGTTGATATTGCGACTATTTTCCAACAAGTGGGCCCCACACGTGAAACCAAACAATGAGCCCCACAAAAGCACTAGACGCGGTGCAAAGTCGGGACATAAGCCCCACAAGCAAAATTGAACACTGTTTACAAAGCCGAGGTAGTAGGCCCTACAAGATAAAACCGAGGTAGTGGGCCCTATTTAGACTCACAATAAAATCAAAGTTACTTTCTAATATGGAGGATCCACTTTAGGAGTAACCACAGAGCATATGGTAAGTTAGATAAATAAGAGAAGCTCTGATACCAGTTTGTTAAAGAAAATGCCCTCGGATCAGATACCGTTTGAATTTAATTGGCCGAAAAATAGTTGTAAAAATAAAGATAAACAAAATAAAATGGGACAGAACACAAAGATTTGCATGGTTCGTTCAATGTGACATACGTCCACGGCCGGAGGGTAAGCAATTTACTAATATGTGGAGAATGTATGCAGGGACACAGGCTGGAACAAAAAAAAAGGGCTTTTAAAACCTCATCAAATGTAAAAGAACTGAAGAAAGAATCATAGGATTTGTGTTGTTTTTGGTGCCTAAAGGAGAGGAAGGAATGGTATGTTAATGCCTCAAACAAGGCTTTCTATTTATAGCAGAAATCCCAAGCTCAATTCCTTCAATCTCTCCGCAACATTCGTTCATGAAAATCTTACCAAAATCACGCTTGAAGATTTTGGCCTAACATAACCAAAAATAAAGTCTACCTTGGCCAACAATACTTGACTTGTGAGGGGCCAAGGCATGCAACACTAAATAAATTTAAGTTATTCCAAGACTATAATAAGGTGGTTTGGTTGTTAGGTAAGTAATCTAAAGACTCAAGAAGAGGTGTTGACTATTAGAATAATATGGTCAAAGTAGGATTTGAGATTGTCCTTAGATTATAACTAATCTAATTTTAAATAACCTATATTTAAATAAGAATTTAAATAAGTTTTCAATTCTAAATAAAATTTAAAATTAAATCAATTATTTTCTTAAGTTAATTAAGATTAATAATCAAATTGATTTGGATTTTGATTTTTTATAATTAGAATTGATTATATTTTCAATTAGATTAAAAATAATTAATTAGAATCATTTATAATTGAGAAAATATTTTTAAATAATTAAAATGATGTTTTTATTCAATCTATTTATTATAATTTAACTAAAATAAATTAAATTTATCATTTTATTTATTTAGAGAATTATTTTCTATTTATTTAGAAATAGCTTCTTTATTAATTTGAATAACAAGTTTATTTACTTATTAAAAAAGATATCTTTGATTAAATTTAGAAAATATTTTTAGTAGTGCTCAAATTATAAATGGTTTTGATTTAATTCTCTTTGTGGAATTATGCTCTACTTATTGATAATTGTGTATTCTTTCTATTTTTAAAGGATTGGAACCCGATTCACCATTGATTAGAAGAAAAAGTTCAATGAAGTGAAGAAAAAAGATTGATTAAGAAGGAAGATGTGAACATCCTACGAAGGGTGGCAATGCCTAAGGATATATGAATTTTAACATATATTCTTGGAGGTTTTAGTTTTCTTTTTAGTTTAGGACTTTAATTTTTAGAAAAGAGAGATTAGTAGCTATCATTAGCATCCTTCTCTTTCAATCTTTTCTTAAACAAAGTGTTGTCTTCCCCTCTTACTAATTTTTTTTAATTCTTAAATATTTATCCATATTTTGTTCTTTAGTTCTTATCACTGATTTGATGATTAATGCAAATGGCCAACATATTATTTTGGTTGATATCCATTAAGGATAAAAAATCCATATTTATTTATCTATTCTAATTATGATTGCAAGTTGACAAAGTCGCTTACGTAAAAGCATCTAATTAATGTTGATCAACCAAATGTCTTGAGTTTGTTGATTAGAATTTGGTCTCTCTAGTTGTAATGCTACTGTTAGATTAAATCATATAAACATTTTTAGGATTAATAGTTGGTAAGGGAAATATCTAACAATCATATCTTAGGCATCGAAAAGGATAGGAGAGATTGGTTGTTAAGTCATGCTGACAACTATAACCATTTTATTTAAGGGTACGATAATTTACTTTTGCATCGATGATCAACTATATAGATGAATAGAAACTACTCGTTTAGTTAGGTATTTCAATATATGGATTTTTCACCACTTATTTTATTTCTTATCTTTCTTTAGTCTTATTTTCATTTTTATTTTCCTATTGCAAAATCCCCTTTTATTTTATTTTACTATTTGATAAAATGAATAGAATTGCCCCTAATCTCTAATCTCTGTGGATATGACCTTACTCACAATTGTCTCAATTTACTTTATCTTTAGATTAGGTTTTTATTATTTCTTGGATTCGTCACTCACCAAAATTTATTTAATAATTAATAAAAGTGAGCCTTCATTAATATTTCAGAAAATAGTTTTCTAATTTATTAAAAAAATTATTTTCTAATTAACTAAGAAAAATTTTCCAAATAAATAATGCAAATGAATTTCTTAATTAAATTTAAATTTTATTTAATTTTGAAAGTAATTTTGTTTTCAAAATAGAAAATAAATTTGTAATTAAAGAAAAGTTATTTTGTGATTAGATTAGAATGTCTTGTTAAAAATT
The DNA here is from genome assembly GCA_027563915.1 of Erythroxylum rotundifolium. Taxonomy (NCBI): domain Eukaryota; kingdom Viridiplantae; phylum Streptophyta; class Magnoliopsida; order Malpighiales; family Erythroxylaceae; genus Erythroxylum; species Erythroxylum rotundifolium. Next base: position 13,457 of record JAOSBO010196569.1, on the reverse strand, counting down.
GAAAATATGAGTTTTCCAATTATAAGTAAAAAAGTAATTTATTGAAAATAATTTTCAATTAAATTATTTGAAGTAGAAGATAATTAGAAATGGTTCTAATGAATTTCAAAATAGTTTTCAAGTCAAATTAAATTTCTATTTCGAATAGGAATTAAAGGAGTAAAGATAACAAGAAATGCTTCGCAATTTGGAAATGATTTTCAGGTCAAATTAAATTTCTATTCATCAATTAGGAATCAATGGGTTAAGCTCATTTAATTTCTAAAGAATTGGAAATATTATTTTAGATGATGAAGATAAATAACTAAAATCAAACAAAGCTTGATCATTTTTATGTATATAATTTGATTATGTTTGCATAAATTGTAAGGTTTATTTAGCTGTTTGATTTTTTTTTCGAAACAGCCTCTCTATTAGCTAGGAGTAAGGCTGTGTACTATTGGACTTCTCCAAACCTCATTTATCAGTGGAATTCCTATTGGGTATTGTTTTTGTTGTATCTATTTTTTTTACGAAAGTTGAAGTGTATGTTTAAATGTATGATATTTTACACAAAATGTGTTCTTGAAGTGACAATTTAAAAACTAAATCTCTCATTAAATATTACGTACAAGTTGACAACGTGATTGTTTTCTTCCATTATTTAAGTGCAAAATATGAGTTTTATTTACTTTAAGGCTTGTTAAGTAACTCAAGGAGCCTTAACCTAAATATGATTTATCTAAATTAATTGGTCTTATTTAACTAAATTTGTACACTTTGGTTGAGTAACTCATGATCATATAAATTTAGAGGTAGTATTACGAGTAACATATAAGATATGTTTTGACAAGAGTTATCTTATAATAGATCTAATTGTAATGTGAGATATTAATATAGGTATCAAATCCTCTCCTTAGTCAATCTCTAGAAAAAATTTAGGATGCATTATTGATTGATCATGTTGATTAAATTTGATGATCTATGAGCCAAAAAATAGAAACAATGTGATGCCCTCAAATGCAGCAAACAATAAGCACAGAAAACTAGAAATTTGAATCATTTTCAACACTCCCTCTTGATCCAAAGTTACAAACACTAAGTTGAATTCTAAAATAGGCATGTTTCTTTTGAGGAAGGGACTTTGTCATAATTTCAGCTACCTACTCATATGTTTATAGTACTTCAAAGTATTGAATCATTTGACATAAGATCTTGAGAAAAATGAATTCAAACATTAATTTACTTTATTATTCTAGTAGGTTAAGTTCTTTGTTACTGTAATTGTTGCTTTGTTACCTCAATAAATTTCAATTGCTTCCCTTTTATTCTTGATTGCTATTTTAAAAATTTTGCTTTAGCTAAATTTTTTGATAAGCTAATGAAGTTGCAGTTGCATATTCAATTTTAGATATAGATAACATTTTTGCTTGCTTGCATTTTTGAACTCTAGCACAGGTACTTGCTTCTTTGAAGAAGTGCTCTACTCCTTTTGTTCTTTAAAAATACCACCCAATCATTTTTAGTGTAACCAAACAAGTTAAATTTTGATACATGATTTTACCATCAGACAAAATAAATTATTCTAATAATGTATCTGATAAGAATCAAATTACCTTTAATCCTTTAATTTTGTCAAGAGTACTAAATTACTTAACAAGAAAGAAAACGTTTTAAGATATACTTAATGGTGTTGCAAAAAAATGACTATGAGTATTGAAACAAGCTAAATTAAATGGGAAGCATTGATTAACTTAATTCAAACTGAGGTTAAAGATTTGAATATGAGCATGAACTTCAACACGATAGTATACTAGCTTATATAACTTTTTGAAATACTTAATAGTGAGACACACCCTCATGTAGGGCCATGACATAGACCACGTCCAATTTCACAAAGTTATAAGAGGATCTATGAAATTGTATACAATTGTGTCTAACTTTTGAAAGTTATAAAGAGATCTACAATTTTAACCACGAGCATGTCTTAGATTGTGTCTATTGACAAAGGAATTTCTGTAACTAATATAGTCTAGCCCAAGGTAATATCTCAAATCATGCCCACTTGAAATCCTATTTTTTTATACTTTGTATTTAATACATATTATTTTCAGTATGAGTAGTCCTAGACCTTGCGTTTTAGTAGGATTTTTACTAGGTGTTGTATTGTTGTTGCTTTTCAGTATAAGTGGTGTTTTTTGAGATATTTGTTTATTGAGAGCTGTCAGAGCTTCTTTCTCTTATTCTTCATTGAACTTTGATTCTATCAAATAATTATTTCTTTATGGTGTTTAAATCTTTAATAGATTTAGTTTTTGATTTTATATGGTTAATGGGTCAATTGTTCTATACAATTGTTTTCGCTTTTATAAATTTGAATCAAACTTATTCATAGGTTCTCTAAGGTATAGTCCTAGGTGGGTTTGCATCAATTTGTATCAAAGCTTAACACTAACTCATATGTGGTTTTCTTTTTCATTTATGTATTATTTAATTCTATTATATTTGAAACAATTTGGAACTAGAATTTGAAGAATGAAAATCACACTATTTTGATCCCACAGTGCTCTCTATATATAGTGTTCTCTATATATAGTGATTACAGTTGGTAAAAGTTATTTACAACTAATTAACTGATTATGTAACTAATATAATTCATGAATATATCTATAGTTAACTAGCTCTTCCACTGTCATGCTTGACATGTTCCTCATTCAACTTCTTACATTCACACTCCCCTTTAAGATGTGCATATATATTGAATATGCTCATCTTGCTCATTAACCCCTTATATCGAGTTGGATAAAGGGCTTTTATGAATAAATCTGCCACTTGATCTTCTATTTCAAGTACACAGGCTTTATAGTTCCTTCAAACGCTTTCTCTTTGACAAAATGACATCCCAGTTCTATATGCTTTGTCCTTTTATGGAACACTGGATTTTTAGAAATATATAAGGCAAAGTTGTTGTCATAATATAATTCTACAGGTTCTTATTATTTAAATCCAAGGTCATTTAATAGATATAGGATACAAATAAACTCATATGTGATGATTGGGATTGCATGATATTCTACTTCTACTGAAATTCTAGACACAGTGCTTTGTTTCTTACTTTTCTAACTCACTAGAGAGTCTCTACCAAAGATGTTGAACTAGTTATTGATATTTTAGTTTCTTTGTAACTAGCCCAATCACTATATGAATATGTTTTGATCCTATAATCTGATTTTGCTGTCATTAGAATTCCTTGCTTTGGCGCCCTCTTCAAATATCTCAAAATTCTGTAGGCAACTGCTAGATGTTTGTTAGTTGACTTATCGATGAATTATGTGAGAACATGTACTTCATAGCAAATATCAAGCTTGGTAGTTGTTAAGTATAGCAACTTCCTAACTAACTGCCTATTAAAACAAAAAGATCTTTCAACAACCCCATCATCTGTGTGCATTAAGCCATAATTAACTTCCATAGGTGTAGCAATTGGTTTTGCTCCAAGTTACCTAAAATCTTGCAACATTTTAAGCATATACTTCCTCTAAAAAAATTGGATTTTTTTTCCAGATCTAGCTGGCTCAATTCCAAGGAATTATTTAAGTTCCCCCAAGTCTTTAAGCTTCAAATGAAACCTTAGAATATCCTTTAACTCATCCATGAGAAACATGGTGCTTCTTGTAATGACAATATCATCTGCATATAATAATAGGACAAGAAATCCTTTCTTCATATGTTTCATATATAAACAGTAGTTTGCCTTGGATTACTTGAACCCATGAGCCAGTAAGCACTCAGTAAATTTTGCATTCCACTATCTGGATGCTTACTTAAGCCCATAGAGTGACTTTTGTAACTTGTAGACCATTTTGAAGTTGTTATGATTCTCCTCCTCAAGGTGATAACCTTGTGGCAGCTCTATATAGACATCTTCCAATAGATTTCCATACAAGAAAACATTACTGACATCTAATTGTGAGAGATACCAATTGTTAGTAGTAGCTAAAGCAAGAACTAATATGATAATATTGTGTTTAACTACTAGACTAAATATGTCTATTAATCAAAGCCCTCCTTTTAGTTGCAATCTTTAGTAACTAGCCTTACCTTATACCTTTCTATGGACCCATCAGAATGCTACTTGATGTTGTACACCCATATCCACCCTATTGCTCCCTTGTTATGAGGTAAAGAAATAACATACTAGGTGTAATTAGCTTCAACTGCAGCTAATTCATCCTATAAGGCTTACTGCTAGTGAATAAATTTCACAACTTCTTGATAGATAGAAGGTTCTATATGAGAGATGACAAGACACTAAAAGTATGTTTTTGGTGAGATAGCCTATCATAGGAGAGCTAATATTGGATAGGATGAGTTGTAGTGTATGGCACACAGGCTGTAGGACAGTTGGGGAGAAGATGGTCTAATGTGATAATCTTAGAGGTAAGATGGTGGTTTGTGGATTCTTGTACTTTTTCAAGGAGGAATAGGTTATGATGAACTAGAATGTTTTTTTGTTTTAGGATCTATACCATAGTCTAGAAGAGGGATGAGAGGTTCTACAAAGTGTTGTATGTTATTGTTTGAGATTGATATTGGAACATATGGAGGTAAAGTAGGAAGAACAAGATTTGGAATGTCAATGGGTTTGGTAGAATTTGAAAGTGGTATGGAGTCATTTTCAAAGAGAAACATATTTTCATGAAAATGGCATCTTTATAAATGAATGTATAATGAGTATGAAGGTCATAGAGTTTATAGCCCTTAGTACCAGTAGGATAGCTTAAGAATATGCATTTTTTTACTATGCTCTTGAATTTCTTTCTTTTGGCAATAAGGTTAGAGGAAAGATAGAGGCATCTAAATGATTTTAGATGTGAGTAACTAGGAGGGTTATGGAACAGTAATTGATAAGGTTATAAGTGATTAAGGCAGATAGATGGAAATTGGTTGATGATATATATTGCAATGAGAATGACATCCCCTCAGAATTTGATAAGAAGGTGAGTATGAAATACTAAGGCTCTTGCTACATCAAGGATGTGTTTATGTTTTCTCTTAACCACCCTATCTTGTTTAGGGTTATATGTACAAGATGTTTAGTGAATATTGCCCTTACAACTATAAAAGGTTGGAATTGCAAATCAATTCCATTATCAGTTCTAATATTCTTCATGGAGGTCTAAAATTGATTTATGATGAGATTATAAAAGATTTGAATGAGTTGAGGTACTTCAATTTTGTGGTTAAGCATGAAAGTCCAAATGCACTTAGAGTAATTATCGACCACTGTCAAGAAATAATGATTTCCTAATAGATCAGATTGAGAATAAGGACCTCAAAAGTCCATGTGTACAAGTTCAAATGGTGATGAATTAGATGGAAAATGTGAAGGAAAAGGCGATCTCTTTTTCTTTGATTTTGGACAAGTATTACAAAGACCATTATTTACTATTTGTATATTAGGAATTGAAAATGACATATTTGAGTACATGAATTGGAATGTGATCGAATCTATAGTGCCAAATGTCAGAACTGACACTATATATGACACCGTTATTGATGGAATTAGAAACACTGGATTGGCTAAGAGATTCTTGAGAGTTTTGTTGCAAATAGTATAGCCCTTCTTCTATGTTAGCTAATCCAATCCTCATCTATAGTGATAAGGCCTGGATAAAACAACAAAGAGAAAAGAAAATGAGGCAGATTTGATTATAGGTAGTGATCTTACTAACTGAAAGTAGATTGAAAGTAAAGGAAGGTACTAGAAACACATTGTGTAGAATAATGTTGGAGTTAATTATAATAGTTCATATATGAGAAACTCTAAATTTGACAAAAAGGTTTAATACTGGAGTGCACTATGCAAAATATTCAATGGAGCAAGCTATATGGTCTGTTGCACCAGTATCTACTATCCAAGGAGCAATGTCAAATTTGGTGTTCAATAATTGACGATAAGTAGCAACATTAATAACTGGAAACACCTAAATGCCCATCCTTGCCATATTGGACAAAGACACATTGTTGCTAGTATTGGATAGATCTTCACTTCCAAAGGTAGGAACTTGTTCATTTAAAAACAATAAAAGCTTTTAAATCTAGTCTTTCAAAAGGTTCAGTGAGATTCTAGTATCTTTGTTGTTCATATTTATTGGTATTAACTCCAATCCAATGACTTTATGAGCTAAGCTCTAAATGTTACCTTTATTCTTTGCTGTAAACTTGAAATATGGAGGATAGTCGATCAACTTAAAACATTTATTCTTTGATTGTCCTAATTTCCCATATTATTCACATATCAGTCCATTATCCCTCCAGATAGCCATAGCAGTAGATTCATCAAAACTTTGAGACTGAATTAAGTCATTTCTCTATGTTTCCTCCCTTAGCACCATGTTGTAGGTTTGATCTAGGGAAGGAAATGGCTTTATAGCTATAATCTATGACCTTATGGCCTGAAACGATTCATTTAAGCCATTAAGAAACTTAAAAGCCTGATCCTTTTGATCTTTATCAACATATACTTGAAAACATTCATTATTGCATCCTCCATACAAATAATGTGGTAGAGGCCTAAAACTCCTAAACTCTTCCCAATTTGCATTCAACTCAGTAAAATAAACATCCACAGATTTGTTTCCTTATGTAATTGTGTAGAGAAGCTACTACAAGTGACAGATTCTTGATTCATTAGGTTGAGAGAACCTCTGACTCAATGTCTGCCAAATATCATTTGCATCTTCCATATAGAACATTATAGAAGCAATAGGAGGAGAAATAGATCTAAAAAACCATGCTACAATTAAGTTAGTACACCATATCCAAGGGAGATACAATATGTTGTCTATGCTTGGCTTTGGAATCTTGTTTGTTTCAAATGGAAACAATAAGCAAGAATGATCTTCTCCACACTGTATAATTTTCGGGAAATCAATTATGGAGTAACCATCAATGAACTATGATTTTATGAAACATGTAGAAAATATGGTGAAGATGAATCCTTAGTAGGATTAGCTGAAGCTGTCATTATTGAATTCTTTGAATTAAGAAAACTTGGATATATCCAGTTAAATAACTACCTCAGATCAAGAAAAAACGAGAAGGATCTAGAATCCGGTTCTGATATCATGAAACAAATTGTAACTAGAATTTGGAGAATGAAACTCACATTATATTGATCTTTTCTTCATTTTCTTATTTTTGACTATCATTATTTTATGTTAGGATATTTTTTTAACTTCTTTTATTTCATCTTATTCATACGTATTTTTCATATGGTCAAGGAAAGAAAATAAAAGAAAACAACAGAAAGCGGTGCAGGAATGTGATCTAAAGAAATCGTTTCTAAATACAGTTTGACATTTTTCTAGCATTCCTTGCTTTGTTCAATTTATATATTTCATATTTAAGTAATGATTATTTCTCTTTTAACCAATAGTTCTTAAGTTTTCTAATTTTACAAGGTTGAAATTTTATTTAATTTTTATTTTTCAAAGAAGTATGAAGGAAGAAAAACATGAAAAAAAACAAGAGAGCATAAGATTAGCCTTGAGAAAATTCAAAATTTTAAAGTGAAATATGAGTTAACCCGGTGACGTTAATCAAGAGAAACACATGAGGGAGTTTTATAAGCTTAACATGTCTAATCAAAAGAGAGTTAAAGGGAGAAGGAGGGATGATTAATATATGTTTGAAGTTATATAAGAAAAATTTTAATACATAAATACAATTTTTAGCAAGATTAAAAATTGAATGGAGTTATAAAATAAAATAATATTTAATTTGCAAAATAGACAACCAAATTGCAAGTTTGATGAGTTATCGAAGATGATTTCAATAAATATTAAGAGGGGGGTGTCTTATATGATGAATACAACCACCAAGAACTGATATGGGCAAATTAGTATCATAGAAGCAGTGTTAAGCTCTTGATAACATAACAATAAAATATAGACATACTATTGCTAGATTAGACAACATGCTTAATCTATTATATGGCTTTTATATATTTCAAAATTTTGAATTCAAAAGTAAATATCATCAAATTAGATTGAAAGTAATTGATGAGTGGAAAACAACCTTTAAAGCAACATATGATTTATATGTTATTATTGATGCCGTTTGGATTAACAAAAATACCTAGTATTATCACATAATTAATAAATGATGATTTAAATGTTTTTAATAGAAAATCCATGATTATTTATTTTGATAACATTTTAATATATAATAAGACTTTGCATGAGCTCTTTGGGCATATAAAAATTGTTTTGAGTGTTTTGAGACGCAAAAAATTATATGCTAGTTTAAAGAATAGTGCCTAGGGAGCCCACTCATTAAAAGGATTGAAAATTAATAAACTAATAGAACTATTTATTAAAAAGATTAAAATTTTAAAATTTAATAGATCTATCATTAAAAGTGGTAGAAAGTGAAAATTCAATAAATTTGCTTCAAGATGTTTATATATACTAAAAAGTTTCTTGAAACTTTGTCTTGTAGAAATTGAAAAGAAAAAATTTAGTGGTTGAACTTCTTATTCTAAATTTCAAACTTTATTGAATAGAGCTAAAGAGAAGTTTCAGTCTGACACGACCCGCCCTTTTTTTGGCCGTGTTGGCACTAGGGGATGGGTAGGCTTAATGCCACCAAAACCCGTAGTAAGCCTAACTTTCTTATATTCTCGCGAATATACGACATGATCTATTCATTTGTCTAATTACTCGCCCATATGCTTAAAGTCTCAGCCATCAATTGAGTGGTCTAACAATTTTTTTTATCCTATTAAAGAAAAAATAACAACTTTTTATTTCTCTTTTATAATTTTATTTGCATTTTTTGGAATTTGCTTATTTATGTAATGTTAAGATATATGTTATGATATCTTATTATGTAATTTTATGCATTATTTGAAATTAGACTTAGTTGGATTTATGTGGGACTGTTTCAAGATAAGGTTGAATAGGTTTTAAAATTCTAATCAAGAAGGAATTTAATATATAGCATATTATGGGAATAATGACTATCTAAGGTAGCAATATCTTTAGAGATTTGTTTTGAATATTTTTAATTGTCTTTGGCTATGATTTATGTGATATGTGGGCTGAAGTAGGGTCACTGGAGGAACGATGGGCATATGGTGACTTAGCAGCTGGATATTTTAGAGCTATCTTGGATGATATTTGGCAACTAATTTAGGGGGGATATTATCTTAATGTGTTGCTGGTCTTTCTGTCAAGGATTACGTTATTAAGGACGATTATGTGTTTGTTGATTGTGTGTGATTTTAACTACTGCATATTCTTCACTTTTTAAATAAGAATTAAGGGTTGTGTTGGTGGCTAAGTGTGTGAAATTTGGCAGCTGATTTTTCTAGTGTTATGTGTGATTTTTGTTGCGCCATTCATTGTCAATGGAGCGTTGATTTTGTGAGTGTCATTTGCGATTTTTTGGGTACGAAAACTCCGGAAGTTTTCGAGATCTTAGCAACTATTGTTCTTGGTCATTTGTATGTTTTTTGGGGCATATATGGTATTGATTGTATTTTTATGACTGTCATTAGTGATGTTGATGTGCGTGTTTCTGTTAAAAAACTCTAGACATTTTTCATGTGGTTGAAGCTCCATCATTTGCAATGTTTTGATGATGAAAAGTTTATTTTGTTGGTGATTTTTCTGTTGTTATGCATAGAATTTTCTAGTGACGATATTGAAGCTTCATAGCAAATTTTTTGGTGGACAACTTTCTATTCTTTTGTTGACAAAGCTACTTTTTAAGGAAGTTATTTTCTTATCTCAATTTTATTTGTTTATGTTCTTTATTGTTTAATCACTTGAGTTGTTTTATTATCATCTTTATTATTAAACATTGTTGAGAAAATCTTCTGTTGAAGTTAGCGTGAGGTGGTCATGTTATTGGGTATGATTTACTTTCATGAGTAATGAGGATGAGGGATAATGTCAAGGGTTGGGTAAGTCAGCTCTGTAATGCCTTGAGTAAAACTATTATTGTATCACAAGTGAAAGTAATTAAACTGGGTGAGGGCCCTGTAGACGTAGACAAGGTATACCGAACTACGTTATCAAATCTCGGGTGCTGATTTGTTTATTTTGCATTTAATTTTTCTTTTTTTGTGTGCTATAAATACTAAGACTTAACCGTAATTACTGTGAAACTACATCCTTCAAAATTTTCACCTAAGTTAAAGGATGATAAGCATACACACATGCACATTAGACCTAAAAGAAAAAATAAGATGAAAATGTTAAAGATATGTGCTAACATATATCTTTATTAACAACAATATATTTTATTACTGATTTTGCATTTAAAAATGTGTGGAGAAATTTTTTTTCATGATCATCTGTGTGCTTGTTAGTGAAATTATCTTAGTTTGTTGCAATTTGTTATTGTTGTTTGGTTATTGCTACTAGTATTTTGTTGTTGTTGCTCCTATTTTTAGTGCTTTTATTGCTACTGACATTTACTAAATGTTGTTAGCTATTGTTATGATCCCTTAATATTTTGTTAAGTATGAGAACTTATAACTTAGGTGACTTATGTATGAATATTAAATTTTAATAATAAAAATATGCTTTTAAAGTTTATAAATTTGTGTACTGTAAATTCATTAGTGTCACTCTTTTTACTTTGTCCCCAACTTATAAAATATTAGGAACGGATCTGCTAAAGAAATGTTCCTTTTACATAGATAAAATAGTTTTTTTGAATTTACTGTGAAAGTAAAAGGGATAGACATGAGCGAAGTGAAGATTAAGACTATTTAGAAGGAGCCTATACCTAAATGACTAATGTGGGAAGTTTTCACTGCTTAATTTGCCTTTATAGGAGGTTTGTAAAAGGATTTAGTAAACTAGTATACAACTCATTGAAATTATAAAAAATTATGATAGTTTTAAGTGGGTGATGAATATGAGCATGCTTTTAATTTGATTAAATAAAGATTATGTTATACTCCTTTATTAGTTTTTTCCTTACCTTCTTCTAAAATTTTAAGATTGAGTATGATAGGTTAAGAATAGGTATTGGTGCTATTTTAATGCATGCACTACAAGAAATATTTTTATTAAATATCTTTTCCACGTTTTAAAATTTGTATTTAAAATTTTATATATCTCGACAATTTTTTTAAAATCTTAACCTAATCAAGCAAACAATAAGTATCATATTCAAAAACTATTAGCTTTATCAATCAAACTAATTTATTCTTTACATTTTTACGATCAATTTATATTCTTCTTTCTTTTTCCTTTAGAATTTAAATGTATTAATAAAATAAATATTGGAGATTACATATCAATTGTTACAATAATCAAGAGATTAGCTACAGGTTTAACCCAGGTTATCTAATAACCCTGATAGTTAGGAATTGTTGGACAGATGTCCTTCACTTATACAACCCAACAAAGTCTGTCTAGGGTATTTTGACATAGATAATTGCCTTCTCCTTTAAAAGTTACCTGAGTGATTATGGCTTAAGCATTTTGTGATTCATGTTCACTATGAGGTGGATTGTGTTGGGTATCTCCCCACATCCCAAATACTAGCTATGTGAGTTTTGCAAAGGTGGGCTTTGTTTTACTTACAAATGGTGGCCCACTAAGTAAAAAGTTTTTTGATTGGCCGATAAGATGTAGGTTTTGGTGGCTTATTAGAGAAGTTAATTTATGATGAGACAAATAGGCTTCACCCTTTTTTGCTACAGAAGTGTTGCTGTAAAAACCAAAACAGGGGAAGAGAAAAAGAGAGGTCCGCTTCATTGTTTTAACATATGGGACAACAACTGTTTGGTAAGATAATCAAGAAGAAGTGGATCTTCATCGACAAACATTCGATGTTGATATCTCTTGGGTTTATAGAGTATTAAATTGATTAGGTTTTTTAATTTGTATTAGAACATAGAGATAATTGTACTTATCATTGAGATTATTTTTGTTGGTTGCTAATTGTACTCTTGATTATTATAGTGGAATGATTTTAGTCTGTGAAGATTTAGACCATGGTTTTCCTCATAGTTAAGAGGTTTTCACGTAAATTGCATGTGCATTGATTTAGTTTCTTGCACTTTATTTCTCTTGCTATTAATGTTGTTGAGGTTGTAGCAATTTTCCCCAACAAGTGGTATCAGAGTTGTGGTTGGAGGATCCTTATGTAAGGAAAATTACTGCTTGTTTGAATTATGAAGGAATTAGTGTGAAAAGAGAATGGGTGAAAATAGTGCTTCCAAATTTCACGTTCCCTTATTTGATGGGAAAATAAACTTTTGGGAATGGAAAAATACTATTGAGGACTTGTTAGTACAACAAGATTTAGATACAACTTTAGAAGCAGACAAGTCAGTGAGTTTAAATGATGTGAAGTGGGCATCAATGAAGAAGAAGGCGGTTAGTACGATTAATTGGCTATAGCTTTGGATATCAGGTACAAATACTTATGTGAGATAGATCCGAAGGCTTTGATGGATAAGCTCCAAAGTGCATATGCCTCCAAATTGTTGACTAACATCTTATGCTTGAGATGGGAGTTGACTAACATCTTAAGATACTTTCTTATTGATTATGATATATTTTGTTAGGATTTTAAAGATCTTCAAGAATATCTAATATGTGGTACATCATAGTGGATAGTGGATGGTGAAAAGGGGAAAAAGGTACTTATAAAGTTTTTAGATACTTTCTTATTAAACTACGTCTACAAAAACTATTTATGTCAACAAAAATAGTTATAGATATGAAGTAACATAAAGAAAAATGCATTAATGATCAGGTCACACGCCATCTTGTAGAATCAAATGCATAGAAACACTTTGATGGAATATTTTCATGCTTTGTAGAGGATTGTCATAATGTTTGGCTTAGGTTGGCCTTTCATAGATTTAATCCATTTGGTAATATAAGTATTTCTTATAGTATGAGGTTGGTAATTCTTGAACTATATAATTTACTCTTATGAGAGTGTATAAAGAATTGGGGGGAGGTGATCAAGAATTATATGACTCTGTTAGAACTTATCGAGGACATAACCCTTAATAAAAAACTTTGGCATACTAGGATATGCATAAAGGATATCACGTGAGAGGTCCTTCTCTTTCTGATAGGTCTTTTAAATATTTTTTTTAGTCTTATATCTTGTATTTAGCTTAAAATTTTAATATTTGGTACTTACCTCTTAGTTATTTAGCCTAAATATTTTCTTAATTAGCCTAAATATTTTCTAGTAATGAAATGTTTAATTTATTTATTTACTTGTCTTCTTTATTGTTTAAGTATTTATTTATTTATTCATTTATTTATTTTATCTTTTATCTTTTATCTTTTATTCTTTTCATTGTACTATACTTACTGTATTATTTAATTTACTACTTATTTTTATATTTTATTTATACATATTTATCATCATCATCATCATCACCACCACCACCACCACCCCCCCCCCCCCCCCCCCCCCCCCCCCCC
>JAOSBO010196548.1:0-11848 GCA_027563915.1 Erythroxylum rotundifolium | reverse complement strand
TCACAACTCCTTTATTTGATCATGCACATCAATTTCATGAAATGCATCATTTCACATTATCTGCTATCACTCACTTTTATTTGGTATACACAGTCATTTATCATAAACATTGGATCAGAATCTGACATTCAACATTATGTTGATTATCCCTTATTCCATACACATTTACATTCACATTTATCATTAGACCTTAGTCTGACACTCAAAAATAATGTCAAATAACACTTATTCAATCAAATTCATATACAATGAGCACTTCCAATACACTCCCGAATAATGATCTCCTTGGACTATTGATGTTCGAAATTGTTGCAATCAAACCAGTGACAGTTCCTTATGTCAAAATTAAATAAGAGCAATTCAAGCACAGTGAGATACATCTAAATTGACTCATGATACATATAACTCAAACAGAAAATCACATATAATTAAGTTGACACATCTAGGTTAACTCACAGTATACTCCAAGTGAGCTATTGCCTTGATGATCTAGCAATATCTAGATGTTGTCGATCAACTTGTGCTTTTATATCATACAATACACACATAATCCACATATTAGTAAGTTGATCAATCTTATAATTTTTCAACTTTGCACATGTATATTATCATGTTCAATGCATGCTTAATTGACTATTCTAGGTGTATTTACATCTTATGATTATTCATACTTTATAACTCATATATATATGAATCAGTCTTAGTTTTACACTTCATTTGTACAAGATTGTTCTAAGTTCATCACTCAATCATTCGCTAAAGTTATTCTAGCATTATAAGATCACATTATATCCAATTTTGCATTCATCTTTACTTAATACTCATCATTCACCTCCTTTGAATTTCATTAGCATTCATATGATTACTTTCATTCATTTCATATTGTCCTTCTCACAATTTCATCAAATATATGTTCATTAAGTAGACCTTATATTCGTAAGGCGGACCTATACCTAGATATACTATCTTTCAAAGCAATTTTAGTCTAAATGGTCAGTAAATGTCTATTAGGTGGATGTTATGTCTGCTGGGTAGACATTCTCAGGTTTTTAGCTTTCCAGCTCCACTTATGTTTGTTTGGAGGGACATCATGTCCATTGGGCAGACATTCATTGGATACTTATAGAAATGTGAAAATTTGACCTTCTAAATAGCAAAATATCTGCTAAGAATCTTCAGAGAGGTTATAGAACTCAGAGTCCTCTTCGAGAGAATACTTAAATAATCTCAATCTAACATCCACAGAGAAAGTTATTCCTCTTGTCTCAAAATCTATCCATTTACCTAATCCTATTAATTTCAACCTATTTCCTTAATTATAACCCCAAATGTCACCTTAAGCAATCATACATTTAATCACTTATTAAAGCATCATACTAGGTTCATTTTAAGCTTCATTCAAGCCTAAATACATTATAGGAAAGTGTCTTATCAATTGTTGTCTCAAACATCACATAAAATAAACATATTTCATGTAAAGTCACTCCCATTATCCAGCTTTTCCAACTCCATTTTGGGGTCAGTTTTGTATGACCATTTTGACCTAGAAAATGAGGCATTTATGCAACACCTTCTTCTAATGAAATGTTAGTATCTTAAGTTTCTAATGACATCAAATTAATGCATTTTGGTTTAGTATTCTGTAAGTTATACCCAAAATATGAAGGAATATTCTCAACTGGCTATAACACCCAGTACTCAACTTCAAGCCAATTTTCAAAACCCTTAGGTATAGAATAGAATTCGACTCCTTCATCAAAATTATAGCCATATGTCTATAATTTAATAAAAATTATAAATAATCCCATTTGGATATCTAAAGTTTAAGATATGGATAAAATACAGATGCATGTTCATTGAAAACACTCCATCCAACATATTCCAGCACACTTTATCACCAACCTTACATGCAATTCATCTCCAATCAATCATCATATATGTTATGCTGACATGTAACATACAATCAATCATAAAAATGTTATTATAATATATGATAATAGGACAGTAATTCACTTTCTAGTTCAGCTTGATGTCTCCTCAACCATCAAGCTAACCTAGCCTTATATACAATATTTAGATCCTTTTCTTCCTAATGTTCTGTAATGAATAAGTTGTATTTTTTTAATCGTAGCTCTCTCTACAAATATCCAAATGCCATGATTCTTATGCCCCTTAAAATTAGAGTTCCATTAGGTTTAATATATCAAAAAATTACACAAACAACATCTCCCTTTGAAATATAATCTCCATCCAAATTCTGTCGTATTTCTGCTAAGAAATAGACTGGCAAGACATATCCTAACTAAATCGTTTCACATAAACATTAATAAGACAACATTAATCATTTTCATGTTTTCTATTTTCACTAACTTGGACTATAAAGTCCTAAAAAATCAGGAAATAATACAAGGTTCCTACACAGAGGCCTATCACAAGCAATATTGGGGAAATAAACATAACTCAAACTCTAGTCACTATTTTCTTAAGCCACTTTCACAGAGATCAAGCTAAAACTTTCATTCTTTAAGTTTCTTCAAATTCGTGCTCTATAGATATGAAAGATAGATTGAAAGAGAAAGATGAAATTGAAACTAGAATTTCAACTTACCTTGATAATCTCATCCCCTCTCCTCTTCTCTTCCCCTTTTTCTCTCCTTCTCTTCTCATTTTCGTTTTTCTCCCTCTTCTAACCATATGGTCGACCTTCACTCTGACTTCTCTTGAATTTTCATTCATTTTCTTTAGAAAATTCAAGAACGTCAAACTAATCCATGTGTCACCATTTCATTGGTCCATATGTCACCATTCTGTTGGTGCATATGTTATCCTTATATTGGTCCATATGTTACTATTCTATTAGTACATATGTCAACATTCTATTGGCTCATAAGTCATTTACTTTAGGCTCCATATGTAACTCAAGCCTCCATATGACACTACTTATAAAGTTACATATGTCACCAATTGTAAGGCTACACATGTCACCAATTGTAAAGCTACACGTGTCACCATTGTATTGCTCCACATGTCACAAGTCTAAGGTTCCACTTGTCACAAATTTAAAGGGCCACTTGTCATCCAAGTAACCGAGCCATTTTTCACTTATTCATCATGGCACATGTCACCATTTCATAGGCCTAATCGATCGAAATTCCTATGCATCAATTTATCTTACTCTTTAACATTTTTCTTAGACTAGATGCATATATGACCTCATCAATTACTAAATTGTAAGGATAAATTTCTAATTCACTAATTATAATCCATCAATTCATGTTATTGGTAAATCAGAATGTAAATCATTAGCAATGCACATTCATATCACATTCATTTTCGTTCCATACCCCAGAATATGTCAATTGAGTGCATAAACTATCTTGCAATGTTTTATAAATCATGATTCATATGTGTTTATGAATATTATGGATGTGAATGAGTGCAACTTGTGAATTCTCAAATTAAATAACTCATATAACTCTATTTAACACTTTAATCTCTTAACAATTTTAGGGGGCGAGATATTACAACTCTCCTCCCTTAACAAATTTCGTCCTTGAAATTCTTACTTGACTAATCAAACATATGGGGATAATGTTGTTTCATGTTTTCCTTAGTCTGTTAAATAGCTTCTTCTTCTCTCGACTGATTTTTCCAATAACTTTTACGTGAGGAATTACTCGATTTCTCCACTGTTTAGTCTGATAATCAACCATTTTTATTGGTTCCTCCATATAACTCAAATTACTCGTAATCTCAACTTTCTAAGCTGGTAACATAAGCCTAAATATATTAACCATATAACGAAAATGCACATTTGTAAGCCAAATATTGATATTCAATACTCATTCATATAGATTATCAATATAATTGCATATAAGTACAATTCATCATTAAAACCAATGCAAATACTTATCAATAATGGAGAAAACTAGAGATGTAGGTGGACATGATAAGACTTTAAAGTGTACAAATAAAGTTAAAATAAAACCAAAATTTATATTACTTTGAAAGGTTGAACTTGGAACTGAAATGGTTATTTAACTATTGTGTTAAGAGCTTATGATTTAGTATAAGGTCGTGTCATTGGATCTGATATCATAATTTTATGATGGTTACGTATCTTATATTTCTGAATTGATTTAGAGCATACTTATGTAAGATGAAATAAATGATAACTTGGAGATGAAATAAATGATAGAAATATATGTAGAAGTCCTCAAGGCTAAGTTGACCAGTTATTGTGAGTTTATATCTGATAATGTGATTACCTTGACGAATGATGCTACACTAAACACATGCATATTACATGCTTGAATATTGTACAGGGAGTGGTCTATGACATGTTGAATGTTCTTAAGCACTAGTCCCCAAAAAAAAAGAAATTCTGAGATGAATCAGAGTAGCTCAGTGGAAGCGTGAATTAATGTGGATATGTTGAAATGGTAACCACTAAGGATAGGTACCTTTTGCATAGTAATAGGATACCCAAATTATGGTATCATCAGCTTGAGGTATTAATTGGTGACCTTTTGAAATTAAATCTCTGGATAAGATGTAATGGTCTTAATGCTATATGCCAAAGTATAAGAGTAAATATGCATGCTTTCTGCATCACTAAGCTTTATTATATAGACTATTCTGATTAGTAAGATATGATAGAAATTGATTTTGTTGAAATATTATGAATGGTTGAAAAGTAATAATGAATATAGTTGACTAAGAAAGATTTCATGAACAATACATTGTAATATCCCACCTCCTAAAATTGTTAAGAGATTAATCCGTTAAATTGAGTCACATTAGTTATTTCATTTAAGAATTCATAAGGTGCATCTCATTAAAATACATTGAAATAACTCATGTGACTCAATTTAATAGTTTAATCTCTTAATAATTTTAGGAGGTAGGACATTACAATGGAACTAGACTTCTATTAGTCTTAATATATCCAAAAATTACACAATCAACATCTCCCTTTAAAATATAATCTCCATCTAAATATTATCGTGTTTCTGGTAACAAACAGACTGGCAACCAATACTCAACCTTCAATAAATCATTAAGAAATCTCCTAACCAAACTGTTTCACATAAACATTAATAAGACATCATTAATCATTTTTCATGTTTTATACTTTCACTAATTCGGACTCTAAGGTCCTCAAAAATCAAGAAATAATACAAGACACCTGTACAAGGGTCTATCACAAGTAGTATTGGGAAAACAGACATAACTCGAACTCTACTCACTATTTTCCTAAGAAACTTTCACAAAGGTCAAGTTAAGACCTATATCTACAACTTTCTTTCTTTAAGTTTCTTCAAATTCGTGCTATATGGATATGAAAGATAGATCAAAAGAGAAAGATAAACTTGAAAGTAGAATTTTAACTTACCTTGATAATCTCTTTCCTTCTCCTATTCTCTTCCCCTTTTTCGTTCCTTCTCATCTCATTTTCATTTTTCTCCCTCTCTTAACCTTATGGCCAACCTTCATTCTCACTTCTATTGAATTTTCATTCATTTTCTCTAGAAAATTCAAGAAGGTCAAACTATTCCATATGTCACCATTCTATTGGTGCATATATTATCCTTCTATTGGTCTATATATTACTATTCTATTTGTACATGTCACCATTCTATTGGTATATATGTTACTTATCTAAAGCAAAGATCATAGCAAAAAGTTCCTTCTCGCTCATGGTATAATTCTCTTGAGTGGAGTTAAGTGTTTTGGAGGTATATGCCATCACTCTAGATCACTTTTCCTCCTTTTGACCAAGCATAGCAAGAACTACAAAGTTAGAAATATCACAAGACAGTTCAAAGGGCAAATCCCAATTAGGTGTATTCACAATAGGAGGTGAAACAAGTAAAGATTTCAAAGTGTCAAAGGCATGTCTACATTTATCATCAAAGTGAAAATGAATGTCTTTTTTCAACAATGTAGAAAACGTTAAAGCAATTGTACTAAAATCTTTTACAAAGCACCGATCATGCCCTAAGAAAGGCCTTAAATCTTTAAGACAAGTGGGATAAAGAAGTGAAGAAATGATTTCAATCTTGGATCTATCAACCTCAATCCCCTCTTGGGAGACACAATAACCTAACACTATCCCACTATCTACCATGAAATTATATTATTCATAGTTCAAAACCAAAATTTTCTTAATACATCTACTAAGAACAAGCTCAAGACTAACTAAGCAATCATCAAAGCTATCACCATAAATGATAATGTCATCCATAAAAACTTCCATATTTCACTTCAATAAATCACTGAAGATTGCCATCGTACACAACCTAAATGGCATCCTTCAATAAGCATAGGTACCAAAAGGAGACATAAAAATAGTCTTGTCTTTGTCTGTAGATGCAACACCTGGAAGTAACCTAAAAAGCCATCCAAGAAACAATAGTGACATTTACCAGATATTCTTTCTAACATTTGACCAATGAAAGGCAATGGAAAATGATCCTTTTTAGTCGCTTCGTTTAACTTCCTATAGTCTATACACATTCTCAAAGCATTTTGAACTCTTGTTAGAATAAGTTCATTATTCTCATTTCTCAATATTGCAATACCACTCTTCTTCGGTACTACTTGTACCAGGCTCACCCACTCACTACTTGATATGGGTTATATGATCCTCGCACTCATTAACTCAGACACCTCCTTCTTAACTACATCATGAATAAGAGGATTTGACCTCCTTGGTGGCTGCTTAATTGGCTTGGACCCTTTAGCCAAAAGGATCTTGTGTGCATAAACCAAGGGATCAATCCCTAGTATGTCCCTTAAAGACCAAACTATATCCCTTTTATACCTTTTCAACATAGAAACTAATCTCTCTTCCTTAGAACTACTCATAGAATTGGAAATAATAATAGGCAATTTGCAATCATCGGAAAGAAAGACATATTTTAAGTTAGGGAAAAGGGGTTTCACTTCTAAATTAAGGGTGCACAGTAGAAGGAACCAACTTTGGTATATTAAGTACATTCAGTATGAGTGGTGTGTCCATGTGGCTTAGGGAAGGAGATATAAGCTCAATGTGGTGCATATGTCCTCCACTTCCTAACTCAGTGCCACCATCAGATGACCTGGAAACAACAGAATTAGGGTCAGTCTGATCAATAGAAAAAGAAAGGAAATCAGAAGTGAGAGTGGGATTAGAAGGGGTTAGAGAAAGTAGCATAATCAGTGCTATCCTCTTCTAATATTCCATCACACGTGAAAGAGAAGCTACGTTGGTAGCTTATATAGCATCTCCTTTTACCATTAGTTTTTGCAAAATCAAGAAACATACCTTCCTCAAGGCTATCAACTGCAGAATCAGTAGTAATATCATAATCAAAACAAAATGATGAATCAAAATCGCGCATAATGGAAAGCCAACTATCTATCTCTAAATATTAGACACATGATACGTCACCCTCACACACACAAAAATTAGAAGAATGGGAGGAGGATAAACAAGTAAATGCATCATCATGATTCACAACCATGTCATACTAGTCAAGCCCATGCACATTAGTCTCATGTAAGTCATCCATATCATTATCATAACATTGAATCAAATTAACACCCAAGTAAGAACAATCTTCATAACCACAGATTGTAGCTTCTGAAAGATGAAATTGCACTTCTTAATCTTCAATTCCCATACTGATAAGACCCTTCTTCATGTTAATTATGGTCTCAGTAGTAAGAAGGAATAACCTACCGAGAATCGAGGTACTCTCAATAGGGAGCTCATTGGTCATATTAATGATATAAAAGTTAGCTAGGAAAACAAAACCTTTGACTTGCATAAGGATATCCTCAAGAATGCCTTTAGGGTATCTCACCATCCTATCAGCTAGACCAAGCACTACACTAGTGTCTTTCAAAGCTTTAATACCCAAGGACTTATAAACATAGGTTTGCATAACATTAATTACTATATCTAAGTCAAGTAGGGCATGAGAAATAGTAGTTTTACCTACAGTACAGTGAATAGTGTAAGAACTTGGATCTTTGCATTTAATGGGCAACTGTGACTTAAATAAGGCATTAACACTCAACCCTAGTTGGATTCTATTATTATGCCTATACTTTCTTTTATTTGTACATAGGTGTTTCAAAAATTTAGCACATTTAGGCAACTTTTTAATCAATTCAAGCAATGGCACATTTACCTCAAGTTTGCTAAACATTTTAAACAATTATCATTATGTTTCTTGTCAATAATTTTTTTACTAACCAAGTAAGAATTTGGAAAATGCAAGTCACGAATGTTTACCTCATCACCTTTGGAGTCGGAAGATGATCTTTTCTTCATTTATCTCTTCGTGATAGTTGTTGCCCCTTCATCATTTTGCACCACTATTTGTTTTTGAGACTTCTCTAAGAGCTTCTTTTCTTGTAGGCTTTTAGATTGAATAGAAGTTTCTTTCTTAGCTTTGGAAGTTTCTTGAGTAGTGTTAGCATAAGGAGACTCACCTTCTATTTCTTCATTAACTAGTTCTTTATCCTCTTTGAACTGCACTTTCTTAGCACTAATTTCTTTATCACTTCTTAGTGTCATTGCATTCAAAGGATTAGAATTTATCACTGCGTTAGAAGGTATAGAACCACTACTCTTTACCTATTGTTCACCCTAGTTGTTGGAGATTTGAGCAATAAAAGTGTTCAAGTTCTCACACTTAGCCTTTATTTGCTACAACTTAGAGAACACATTTTGTAGATATGAGTCCATCTCATTCCTTATAACATTCAACCTAACATCGGTTTATGTCTTCTTGTGATATAATCTTAAATTAATCCTAGCAATGCCCTTCATGATTATAACAAATTCATCACCCTTAGAAAGAGAAGATGATGTCCCTTGATTAGACACCATTTGATTGGAAGAATTTCTTTGAGTGTTGCCTTAATCCCCACCCCATCTAAAGTTAGGGTGATCTTTCTAACCCAGATTAAAAGTGTTGCAGTAGGGAGCCCTCTTTTGATATTAGCCATTTCTATTTTGGTAGAGGGAAAAAAATTCTTCATATCGAGCACAATTATTGGAAGCATGCATCATGGACCCACAATACTCACAACTGGCTACTATAGCTTGAGAATGACCCACTTAATTAACTTGCTTGGCTTTCACATTATTCTCCAAAATATTGATTCTTTTCTCTACTTGGTTTCCCAAAGCATCAATTTCAGTAAGAATATCTTGGGAAGAAACTAAAGAGGTATTGTACGCCTTTCTTGTGTCTCCAGACTAAGGGCCATTGGTAGCCATCTTGTGAAGTAGGTCCTATGTAGCATTAGGACTCAATTCTCTTATTGCAGCGGCATGAATTGAGCGCTTATGATATGGAAGGAGCCCTTTATAGAAAAAATTGACTAGATCATTCTTTGAAATATTGTGGTGTGGAAAATGGGCTAAAAGTGTGATGAACCTTGTCCAATGTTCATGCATGGATTCATATCTGGTTACACAACACTAGTTATCTCAATTTTTAGCCTTAAATTTTTAGAGGTAGGAAAATATTCATCGAAGAGTGCTCCTTTCAACTGAAGCTAGGTCAATGTGGTGAAATGTTAAGGTAGTGTGTAAAACCACTCCTTGGCCTTGCCTTCTAAAGTGAAATAGAATGCTCTCCTCAATACATCTTCAAGATTTGTCACGGGTGGTTTCATGGTCATTGATAATGGCAAATTTGGGGAATCCACACATATTGCACATGATTTCTACATTAAATTCATAAGCTCGTCCTCTCAATATAAACCACAATTCCTTTGGGTTCCTAGGGTCATAGGTCAGTGAAGTAAAGAATTCCAGTGTGAGCTCCTAATATATAGGAAATTGGAACTGTATAAATTGGGCCCATTAGATTCTTTCCGCTAAGTTTTTTACTCTCTCATGTAGCTATATTCTATTAAGTGTCTCGAAATCAAAGTATCTAGGAACTAGAATTTGTCTTCAATTTAAGGATCTGAAATAAATACCTCTCTCCTCAGTGTAGATTGGGAAGGACGCTTAAAAATTCACCACTCGGTTTCTTCTTCCATGTTCTACAACTTGATTTCATCCTACTTACTCCCATCAGGCTGATTGCTTAATGCACTGCATAATTTTTGGGATTTGAGTAGAAAGTTGAAGTATGAAAAATTTTTAAAAGATATGTAAGAATTTTTGGATGCCTAAATCCTAGAGAGATAAAGTGAAAATGAAAGTGAGAGTAAAAGTGAAGTTAGGATTGAATATATAGGTTATAGGAAGGGTAAAATGGTAAAACTTTAAAAATTGCGTGCTCCCCTTGTTCTGGCGACTTACCGCCATTTTTTGATTTTTCTTCTTTTAGTCTTTTCCCAATCTTTCCACTTTCACTTAATTCTTTTGTGTCCCTTTTCAGCTCTCTTTTCATGGTTGAACAATCATCCAAATAATTCCAAAATCCTATTTCTTTGTCAATTTTATTCAAAACAAATCTAACTACAGATTTCAAATGTTCTAATAAAACTAAACAAAAAAACTAATTTTTCCATGGGTTGCCTCTCATGTGGCGCTTTCTTTAACATCGGTAGCTTGACGCTTTTTCCTTGGAAACTCAGCTGGGATCAATTAAGAGCAGCTTGCTTCCACCCTTTTCATTTAATATCAATTTTGTAGCTTGTAAGTAAGCCACAAATTACAACATAATCAGCAAGACAATGCTGATAACATTATGAAAACCAATTAGGATCAATAATGTCCTTTTAAGTGAACTGTCAACAAAACATGAAATAATAAAACTCTTTGAATCTTTTATTGAATCCAATAGTTTTTCCTGCATGAAGGTGAGTTGACTCGCTTTCTTCCTTATTCACCTTCGTCTTCTTTACTTCTTCTGCTACACTAACAGAGACTATTATAGCTTCTTTAATGTTGGTGTCTTTTGTCATCTATTCTTCATCTCTTGGTTGTTAGAAAATTCAATCACATCAATTATCCTAAAAGAGCTACTAACCTTTGAATTCATAAATGCATCATTCATAAGGAATGTCACTTAGTCATCATTAATCCGAAGGGTAGGGTACTTTCCATGGACATCGACCCATGATTTTTAGATGGTTTGTATATCAAGAATTGGTGAATATAAGGGAGTGTTGGCATTCTACTCTTCATCATTTTTCTTCATCTTTTGGTCTTTAATAAGGTGAGGTTCAACTTGGTGTTCCACTAGTTCTTCTAGCTCTTCCCTATTCTTAAGTATGATAGCCTCATATTACTCTCATTAATGTAACTCCATATTTCTCTACACCTCTCTTACAAAATTCACAGGAAAGCTATCTTACTTGAATCTCCAGGTTATGAATAGAAGCAACATGATTTTTCGTTACTTGATCAATTTGGTCTTCTAGTCTCTTCTACCTTTCTTCCATGTATGTGAGCTTATCCAGGATCTTATCTAATTTAGAATCCTATGAACTGGATTAATCTTATTGAATTCCTAATAGGCCTTGACGTCCAAAACTCGGAATGTACGTATTCCAATAAGGACCATTACTTCCCCAACCATATTGTATCTTATTGTAATTCACAAAAGTTTATTGCTCCCTATAATAGCTATCTTCCATCATTATTCTTTCCATTTCTTTTTGGTAACTAGCCCTTTAGATGTCTCATTTCTTAATCTAAGATGCCTTTTTATGTTTCTACTTTGTACTCCAAACTCCTTTTCAATTTTTTTTAAAATTAAAAAAAATATTGAAAAGCCTTAGACTAAAGAACTAAAGTAATCGGCTCCCTAACAACGGAGCCAAAAACTTGATCGACAATTTACGTATGAGAAATTTTAATATTTATAACCTCAATATTTTCGTAAGT
>JAOSBO010196541.1:0-11434 GCA_027563915.1 Erythroxylum rotundifolium | reverse complement strand
TATATATATATATAAGAATAAAAAAATTGTTTATCATAAATCAATTGAATAATCGAATAATAACTTAAAAAGGATAGGTAAGAGAGAACACAAATCGATTTATAGCAGTTCAATGAACAACCTTTGTTTACATGCACTCTCAAGACACTTCTTAGAATTGCACAATAATTTATTCAAGGCAAAGACCAACCTTTGTATAATTTTCTATCATTAAAAAGGGAAACCTTTTACAATCTTTCTTTGCAAATTAAAGGAACCTCAATTTCATACGGTACATGCTTAAGTACAATAATATAATTCCTAAACAAAGCTCATAACTTAAATATCTTACTTTATCACTTTGATAACTCCAAAGAGACTCACTCACACAAAATGACAAAAAGAAAATTCAAATGAAGAAAAACACTTTAAAAAGTGTGTAAAAGAAACTCAAATGCTTCTTAACGCTAAAAATAATGACAAAAAACATGTATTTATGGGGTCTATGAACCTTTACTAACTATTAGAGCCAAAAATTAATCATTATAATAACTAGCTGTAAAGCATCAGTTGACCAACCGAGCATATTAATCAACCTGTATACATTAAAACTACCTGTTCACCAGTCGTTAAGATATTGTTTGACCATTAGGGAATATTAATTGACTAACGTGGAACATTTGTCAATTAATATTAACCAATGTTGCTATAAACTTTCAGTGCATCAAATTTGACAGCCTTATCATATATTGGCCAGCCACTATCTTTATATAACTTTGCCAACCCTCTCAAAATATGATTTTAACAACTTCAAATGCTTAAAGTCAATTTGCTTAATTCAATTATAATTTGAACACTTCCTAAAACATTCCTTAAAGAGTATTTAAAAGATCAAGAATCTTTTC
This sequence comes from Erythroxylum rotundifolium, assembly GCA_027563915.1. NCBI lineage: Eukaryota > Viridiplantae > Streptophyta > Magnoliopsida > Malpighiales > Erythroxylaceae > Erythroxylum > Erythroxylum rotundifolium. Next base: position 10,550 of record JAOSBO010196541.1, on the reverse strand, counting down.
TCTTAAAAATAAAAGCTTCATATAGTGAAGTACTATGAAATGTTTATGCATGGTGAGCATTTGAGATCACCAAACTAACAAAGTAAGATCAAAGTTAATAATACAAAATGTAAAATTAACTTGATGAGCCTAATCCTCATTTGCTCTTGGCTTGATCTTCACTTTGTAAGTTGCAAGATTTATTTTTTCTTTTATAATCTTCATATATTATTTTCTTAAGTTTATGACTACACTTACTATCATATTGATAATAATAAAGTATAAGTACTCCTAATGAGCTTATTATTTTTCATAGAAATAATAAGTTCATTAGGATTACTTATAATAAAACATTGATTAAAACCTCTCTTAGTTTAACAATTAGTTTACTATTGGAATGATAAATCAATATTAAAGTAATATGAATCAAAACAATGGGAAGCTAATAAGATGTAAAGAAAGAATTAAAACGAGGAATAAATGATCATATGCTCTTATAGCAAATTCAATCATTTTTAGCTTATTTGTTACTCAAATTCAAATTATTAAATGTGTTAACACGAGAAAATCTATATTACCCTTTTTTTAATTGGAAGAGTAATTTCATAGAAAAGTGTAAAGCAATATGATATTGTTGCGTCCATCATTAAAGCTACGTTTAGGGCTTGCTTTGAGGCCACCATTTATAATTTATAGTTGTAAAACTTATTTCGAGACTTTGAATCATTAACAATGTTGCTAAATCAATGAAAAATTATTATGATAACGATGCAGCAATCTTCTTTCTAAAACAATGAGAAGTGTTTAAAGGGTACTAAAGATATAGAAATAAAAGACTTTATTGTTAGATAAAAAGCTTAGAAATAAAGAATTTCAATTGAACAGATTAGTATCAATCATATAATTATGAATCTATTAACAAAAGGATTATCACTCCAGATATTTGATGAGCATGTCCAAAGAATGGGCATTACTACGTATCATAATATAAAATATTATTGTTTATGTGTATTGGCACTCTGAACTCGTTTATGTATTGTTTTTGATATTTAAGTATCATGTTATTTATTTTTAGTGTATATGCATGAATGATTATATGAATCTTAAAAGGATTTACCTTTTCTACAGATATTATTGTTATACTATTTGTTGGTCCCAGGTTTCGATATAGATTTTATAGCGCTTACATGCTACCATTGGGATTTATTGGAATTAATAATAAATAGATTTGGGAACTTATCAATAAAATAAAATATAACATTTAATTTAATTAAAGTCTAGAGAAGGAAAATTTTTGGGGGCACTTTTCTGATATAAGCAAATAATAATTAAAATGTCATATAATGATTTTAGACATGAAATTTAATTATAAGAAATCATGAGTTAATATAAACAATTTATTAACAATAAAATAAATAAATAAACAATATTCTTATTCCTCGGCGGAAGCAAAATCAATACACGAACAATTAAAATAAATGGCCTAAAATAAGCTTGACAAGTAAATAAATTTAAAAGACGTCATGGAGGATCCTTTCTAATATATATACTAATAATAATAAAATAAAATAATAGATAATCAATAAATGGATAAATAATAATTATATTAAATAAATAAAATCCATAGGAGAAGTAAAAACAATATCTGACAATTTATTGAAAAATTATCATGGCAAAAAGTGGTCTTAAAGTAATTTGATTTGGGTGTTAAAAGAATTAATAACATTTTGGATTAAGGAGTTAAAGGCCAAATTGTAGAAAGGAAAGAGTCACAGGTGTGACTCTTCACTCATGCCTGTGGCAAGTAGAAATAAAACTTGAATGACATTTTAATTTAATGGGTTAGGAGGAGGAAAAGTCACAGGTGTGAGTTTAATCTCTCACGCTCGCGTGAGAGAGAGAGATGTCGCGATCATGCTTATGCACAATCACAACATATAGTGAACAGTAGCAAAAAATTGAGAGGAGTCGCGATTGTGCTATGATGCAACCGCGAATTTTGAGAAATTCTGGGGTTGTCGCGATCGTGCTTCGTCGTGATCGTGACTTCCCAATTGATTACCTACACTTCCAAATAACATAACTTTCAATCCAAAAGTTCAAAAATTACAAATTTTATATCGTTGGAAAGCTAAGAAAATAATATACAACTTTTGTGAAGATAGTTTTGTCTAATTAGTCATGTATCAATACAGTTTAATCGTTTATGCCAAGAATACCATTTCAGATAAAAAAATTTTTGCTACTGCCTATGCTAATGCCAATAGTGCTATCTTATAAAGGCCATAACTTTTGCGTCTGGAGTCTAAAAATTTCAATCTTTATACCAATAGAAAGCTAAAAGAATAATCTACATTGTTTATGAAGACTACTAAGCCTAATTCTACCTATATCAATGTAGTTTATTCTTGGAAGTTTCAGTTCACATTTTATCCTATTATCTGTTTTCCATTCATCTATCCACATACATTTCTATTGCAAATTCCAAAAGATCCAAACCAACTTTCAATTCCGTACATACAAAAATTCTTTATTAACCAATTTACTTCAGGCAAGTACATCCAAAGTTCTCCCAACATCTGACAATTTATTTTCAACACCAAGACATCTTAACAGAAGAGAGAATTTGCACATATACATATATAAAAGAAACTTTGCAACATCACTGTCAATTTGCAATAAATAGAGTCGATGCTCATCTTCATACTTCATATCATAGTGTCATATCAATATCATAATTACAAAATACATTCAAGAATGTTTAGGCTGATATGCTTCTAAGATCACCAAAAATGGTTCACACTAACTTAGTTACAAAAAGTCTGGAATTCTTGGAGATTGCCAAAACTTTGCAAGGCTCAATAATGATCTGCTGATTCTTTACCTAAGGAGTAGAAAATTTGTGGGGTGAGCTGGGAAGCCTAGTGGCTAATATGTTTATAGCCAGTGACAACGAACCACACACAATTCCAACGCATATATATATATATATATATATATATATATATATATAGTTAGTATGTATGTATAGCATTAAATTGGATTTCAACAGATCACAACATTCACATTCTAAATTTGACAATTTTTCATAAACATGAAACACTTCATCTCACAAATCAGATTACAAAAAGAAAAAATTATCATCAAACCATGAAACAACAATTTAAAATGTATGCACAAACATAATGGCTCAAGAGTTCCATGGACGAAACAGAGAAACCGAAGTTTACACTGTGAAACAAAACAAGTCCGATTTCTCAGGATCTCGTGGCCTCAAGCGGGCAGCCGAGAGAAGGCTATAAGTCATCATGCACGTGACTAATGAAACGGTTTCTCTCTTTCCCACATAAACATATCTAAATGTATATATATATTTAATATCTTAATTATAATGCATGCTTAACTTTTCTGTTTTTCATTAACTTAAAGCAATAAAATCTTTCAAGCATAACAAGTTAACAAATCACAACACATTTTTTCCACATCCACAATGATTCAAAATAACCATATTTAACATACATATACTCAATTATTTCAGCTCATCATCACTAAAACCATAAACATATTACCTACCTATTTATTTGATACTTCCAAGATCAAGCTTGCTCTTCTCCTTATTCTTGACTTTGATATTCTTGATTCCCTATGAACAAACATATTTTCATTTAATCAACACACACGCATGAAGCTTTCCTTAAACCTAACTATCCATGAATAAACTTAAGCTTAATTTATTCTTGATTTTATCTAACTAGAAAACTAGGATCTAGTTAAGGTTTACAAAAATCTAAAGAAAACATCAACCTCTTGTTCATCTTCTTTCTTGCTTCATCTTCATCATATAAGAAAAAGCTAGTTTCTCTACTTCCCTCTTCAATCAAAACAAAGAACAATAAGGTTTACCTAAAAAGAAAGCTAAAAAATCTTCTTTCTATCCTTCCTCCTTGCTCTTTTCTTCTTCTTTCTCATTGCTTCGGTTTCTCCTTCTACCTTCTTTTCTTTCCTTAACACACACGACTCTTCTTCTCTTTTGTCTTATTTGTTTAAACCAAAATTTAGAATTTCCCATCTTACCCTTCCTTATTACATCTAATTCCTACTATCTCCCCATCTTCATTTACGTTTCATCCATGCTAACATACAAAATTAATAATAAACCATATTAACTCCCAAAATTTTTTTAATTCATAAATTCTAACTTACATACATGCTTTCTAATTTAATAAAATAAATTCTAAGGAAAATTCAGGGTCTAATACTATTAAAATATATCTCATTATAGATCATATTGACTTTTGAACTAGTTTTGTAATATATAAAAGGTGGAATGTCACATTAACAAACATACAACAGCAATATATGATCCTCTAGTTTTTACTTACTTGTGATTAATATTTTCACCTAGAAAAGGATTTATCTTTTATTACTCTCATATTATGTTATATTATTAAACTATAATTTTGTTAAATGGAATCGAACAAGTAGGAGGTTATTAGATAACTTATTAAGGGGCTCATATTTTATAGTTTAATTATCCATGTGTTCAAATCCTATTAGTCACTTGAAAAGAGATAAATTTCAAACAAAATAATAAATTGTAATGTTTATATTAGTGAATCATCAAATAAAAGAAAAACAATTAAAAGCATCATTTGAGTTTTAAGGGCTTCTCTCTCTCTCTCCCTCTCTCTCTCTATACCTATTAAAAATTTAGTCTTGTCTTATCATAAACATTGTACAAAAGAAGGAAACAAAGCCAGGAAAGAGACAAATAAAACCAAGTTTTATCAAAAGTTTATTTTTGATTAGAATTTCAAGATAATTCATCTATTTTTATCAAGGTTTGAGGTACTTTATTTACTCTAATAAAATTATTAAAATTTAAAATCTAGAGAATTACAAATTTAAAAGTTTATGTGATAAAGCATTACCTATTCCAAACTTATATTTTGGTCCACCTTTTGCTTTTTGTGATTTAATATTTTTAATTTATTTTTTAAGCAAACTTGGTTGTTAACAACAACATCTTTAATAAATACAATTTTTAAAATAATTTTATCTTTAAAATTTTCTATTATTGTTAAGATATATTTAATATAAATTCAATCTCGGAAATATTCTTTATAAATATTTTTTACGAATAGTTTCAATTTTAAAGTATTTCTAAAAATTTCGAAATATTTTGCAAAAAATAATTATGATGGTCATAACTTTTTTTATCAGTATATAATGTTAAGCAACGCAAAAATATTTATTTAATACGTAATGAAATTATGTTATGATCAAAATGGAAATAGAAAATCAAAATTTAAAAGAGAATTTGTCCGAAAACATTGAAACGAATACGTTATTAACAAAGATAACGAAAGGCTTACTTTCTTTGTGGAGGGTGTTCATTGACATGATACTGAGTTACAGATAGAAGGGAAAGGCGTAAAAAAAAATGGATATTGTCCTCTAAATAATTTCATGTCACCTAAAACAGTTGTGAACTTACAACATAATTGACATGGGGAAATCGAATATCTACTTCTCCAATCTCAGAGCCTTACGATTATCAAATTGTTCTTACAACACTATCATCTATCCCCAATCATACACTTAAAAATGTTGATTCTTTGTTTTGTTATCAAGGGAGGCGTCTAGACATCATCGCATTGAGCGAGAAGACGATGTCAAGATGAATAATTCAACACGCACCATTCTCTATCTTCTTTTTCTTTTAGCGCTTTGATGACGGAGTGAAGAGAAGAAATCAGGAAATTTTCAAATACCAATGAGACTGCAACAGAAGTAATAATTGTCTTCAGAAATCAGGCATCTAATAATTGTGTTACATGCAAAGGAATTCTTTTGTTAGTCTCAGAGCTCTCACATGTACATATAGTGCACATTATGTACAAAGGAACCGAACCAGCGCTGGGCAACCAATCATACATATCATTGAATCAGATATGGAGCACTTACCCACTTCGCTTCTTTGCAGGACGTAGTGGAGCCACCCTGACAACAGTCACAAGACAGTGCAGGAAGGATTTAGGTCGTCGTATTCGTACCGGAATATTGGAACAAAAACGATTCTCTGGCACTGTGGACATGTGTGAGGCCCATATCCCGTCATTCTCCGCCATGTTACTTACACCGTCGGGCTTATTTTGAGTTGCTGGTTTCGGCGGTGGGCCGATGCTGACAACTTTTACATGCTTCCCTGTTTTTCTTGTTCGGACAATAATGTCACAAGGGTCTGCTTCTGCTGCGACAGCTACCGTCCCCTTCTCTTCGTCAGCATCGATTCTGTTAGCTCCTGCACAATCATGACAAGACATCTGCAACCACGTCAACTTTCTGAAGACAGACAAATCCCGAGTTCGACCAAAATTTTGGATTGAAACTTTTGGTTATGTCTAGTTGAACGGAAAGTTTTTCTGGTTGAGCGGAAAGTTTTTAATGAGATATAATATAATAGAATAAAATAGAATAGTTTATAATGGAATAGAACGTAAATGGATCTAATATTAGAAAATTATTTTTTGGAAGGGATGGAATAATTCATAATATAATATACTGAAATATTGTTTAGATGGAGTGTTTATAATGTATTATACTGTAAAGTTGTATATCATTTTATATTCTATCCTAAACTGTTAAATCGGAGATTTTTCATTTTACTGTTTAGGATGAAATGGGGTATAATATGAAACTCTCATCTTCCTTCTCATTTCTTTTCATCTATTTATAAACCCTTCTTCTAAAAAATGGTATAATATTATATTATATTATATTCCATTCTATTAATAAACTCTCAAATAAATATACTTTTACTCGATTAAGATAGTGTTTGTCTTAAGACGTACTTGTAGACAACCAATTAACAATGGACAGGACTTTTAACTTCAATAGAAGATACTACTTTCAAAACCTTCATTTTGAATTTCAGGCTTGAGATATCATCCTTCAAGATAGCTCTTTGTTCCATAGGAAACTTTTCAGTATAAAACTGAAATATTAATCTTTTTGTGCGATCATTTACCTTCCAAGAAGTCATCGAGCTATTATCTCATGTGCTAGCTTGTCAGATGATTCACTCTTAGACTTAATAGCATGAGTAATTTAATTAGTACTTGTGGAACCTTTGAGTATTTAACATATTTTCCTTTCTTTTTTTCTTTTTTCATCATTTTGACCTAATTAAGGTACTATTGCTGGTAACTATCCTGGACGATGATCATCACCTTGGTCACCATGTGATGACATTAGGAATAAAACAGACCGACAACAATCAAGAGATGTGCAAGTTGCGTGAAAATACTTGACAAAAAGAAAATAAATGAGGAGTAGATATTTAGAAAATAGAATCTGTGCATGAACATATTGTAAATGACTGGCTTCAAATTCTTTGCTTTATAATGTTGACTCTCTTGTTTAAGTTTGTATAATGTATAAGGAGTTTCGTATTCATTCTAATCACCATTGGACATGAAAAACTCAAGGTCAAAATTCCGCAAAATTGATGTTCTGTCATGGTTACTTCTAACTAAAATTTACAGTTAATTCTTACAAAGTAATAGGCTGAGCAATTGTGATCTCCATAATTCTTAATTATGATATCCAAAATTCTTTTGCAAGCAAATAAATTAAGTGTCCAATTAATAAATCACACACACAGAACACAAGAAATTTGTTAACGTAGTTCGACACATACGACCTATGTCTACGAGCCCTCACCCAAATTAATCAACTTTCACTGTAGTACAACAGACTTATAAAAGACTATTATGGAGCCAACATTACTCACTTCTTGAAACTATCCACTGATACTCACCCTCGTGAGAGTATCTTACGCCCAACAGCATGACCAACTCATGCTAACCTGAAAAGAGGATTTTAAAAGAAAGAATGAAACAAAAAGAAGAATAGCTCAAGTGATTAAACCAAGAATAAGATAAAGAAAAATTCACTTGAGTCAAAAAAGGCTCTCTTGTGTGTACAACAACATTAAAATATAATCACAGAGAGTCTTCAAACAAAAGTTTGTTGTAAAACTTTGAAATATATATATGAAAAGCACCTAAGCACAATATCCAAAAAATTGATAATCATTATTCTGGCTCAGGATGAATGCTGACAGCATGTTTAACACATGCAAGTCAGACAGGAAATGTTGTTTCCAGTGGCGGATGGGTGAGCAATCTATAAGAACCTACCCTTGGGAGAGGAACAATAGCTGGAAACAACTATTAATACCCGATAGGCTGAGGAGAAAAAGAAAGAATCCGCCCGAGGAAGGGCTCGCATCTGATTAGCTAGTTGGTGAGTCAATAGCTTACCAAGGCGATGATTAGTAGCTAGTCTGAGAGGATGATTAGCCATACTAAGACTAAGACACGTCCCAAACTCCTACGGGAGGCAGCAATGAATGCTTATAGATATCCCATGAGTTCTTCCTCCTTTAGAATTCTTTATTCTTTTAGGATTCCTTCATTCCACAAAAATCTTAACTTCTAGAATTGTACATATTCTAAGATAGATAGAATCCTATACCAAATCAACTTTCTTATTACAAGATATCCTAAATAAACTATAATACAAATAATGCCAAAAATAAAATAGAGTATCTTAACAATATCCTTCTTTTTGGATTCAAAAAATCAACGTCAATGTCAATGTAAAATCAATATTCAACTGTCACCAACAAAACTATAAATACCAGCAAGTTTATATTACCCTTTGGGAAAATCAATGCCAAAAGAAGCTAGTGGCCATGGGGGGAAGCCAAACAAGCAGAGGACAGAGGCTGCAATGGAAAAAAAATAAAATAGGGTAAAATACCCTTGCACCTTTTCTATCAAATACCCTTGCCTCTTTTTTTGGTACATGAATAAGTTTCAAAGTTGTAAAGAACAGAGTCCTAGCACCCTATAAAGAAGTTCAAACCTTACACCATCAAGAGATTTCGTAAAAATATCAACCAGTTTTTTGTTACATAAAAAAGAACTACAACATTAGTCTTTACTAGCTCTCGAATGAAATGAAAAACGATTGTTTTTTTTTATTTCTAATCTACACACATAAGTTTCTAAATACCTCAAAAGCATCTGATTTTTCTTTCAAGAAAGCTATCCATGTATATCTTAAGTAGTCATTACCATATGTCAAGAAATACCTTATCCAACCAAGATTAAATGTTGTGTTAGGCTTACCAAATTTATATGAATCAAATACGGTACTTGAAAAGTTGTAATATTTCTTACCTTCTTATGTGATGCTCTCATCAATTTTCCCATTTGAGAAGTGCTAGTAATAGCCTTGTCATATTTCTTCATCATAGGCAATCCTCTTATTGCTTCAGATTTGTTCAATTTATTAATGAGGTCATAATTTTCGTGACCAATCTTTTGGGCTGTTAGAGTTATATCATCATATGTGGCTGAATTGCAGGAAGTAATAACCTGTAACATATAGTAATATCCACTAATCTTCGTTCGCTTACTATATAATCTCCTTGTTGGTTTAGAACCTTGCATTCATCACTGGTGATCTTGACTAATAACCCATCATTATAAAACTGACTAATACTCAATAAGTTAGCTTTGAAAGCATATTTTTTTTAATTAAGGTAATCATCCACGCAAAGAGTTCCTCTACCAATCACTGCTGCTTTCTTTCCATCACCAAATGTAACGTGATCATCCATACAACTTTGATACTTCGTCAAACAGCTTCTTTCACCTGTCATATGCCTTGACCACCGACTGTCAAAGTATCATTCATTATGACAAGCGATGTACATGGATTTAAGAGCCACAAGTAATTATGGTTGGTTCTTTTTAACCAAATCTGTTCTAAAAGTTTTTGCTACTGAAAGTTCTTCCATGAATGTTTGAATTTTCTGTCTTGAGCATTATGGAATAGCATTTGCCGCAGCTTGTAGCAATTTAGCCTTTTGTGACCATTTTCACCACAAAAACGTCATGTAGGCATAAACTTTCTGCTTCTTTTTGAAATTTCTCCTTGTTTACTTGATCTAGCTTCTTTGACAAATCTAACTTCACCATTTTACTCATTAGACACGTGAGAACATTCACCTTAGTCTCCAACATCTTGAAAATCCCCTTCTTTTTTGTCAATTTCCAACAACTCAGTTAACCTCTCAGTACTGCCATTTAAAATTCTTATTCCTTTCTCTGTATTGATCAGCTTTACCTTGGTTTCATCATGTTCATCTTTTGTTGACAATAATTTTATCACCAGATTTTACATAACATCTTTCATGGTAAAATTCTCCCTCTTCAACTTCTCATTTTGTTTTCACATCTTTACCTATTTGCTATACATTAGTTCATAAGCCGTACATATATCTTCCTTTTTGAATTCTAAGTCAATAACATCACTATTGCTTGTTAAGTCAAGAGGATTTCACGATGATTAATTTTGATGACAAACAAGTAATAATAAAGTTAGAAATAAATGAACATTTTGACAAGTGTATTAAGTGTGCAGACTAAGTGCAAAGCATAGATGAAGTGGAAAATACAGGCGAAGCACAAAACACAGACAAAGCAATAAACACA
>JAOSBO010196527.1:19949-40614 GCA_027563915.1 Erythroxylum rotundifolium | reverse complement strand
TTCTTGAAATGAAGGATAACTCATCTTCATCTTCACTTGAATCTTGATCAGATTCACTAGCATTATCATTCTTGATTTCTTCAATCTTTAATATAAGTTCATTAACTATCATTTCATACAATATTTCACATTTCTATTTCAAAGCAGGTCATACAATTTATTTCAATCAATCATATATCACATATCAAATTGTATATGCACTTGATCATAAGACTCCACTTTCATTGTTACTTGTTGTGACTGAGCACCTTTTTAACTATCCGATATCCATTGTAGATACCAGGCTTATTGATAACTATCCCGTAACTATTGTGGATACTGAGCTCATTTAATATACTGAGTTTGTGGCTCTTTATGTGCATTTCTTATTTGGATAATCACATAAATGTTCAATCATACACAGATGTATATGTGTAATGTATAATACATGCTCAATTTGACTATTCCGTGTATGTTTCCTTTATTCACATCTTTTGATAATTTAAACATCACCATTTGTGTATATCTAGCGTGCACTTAACTTCATAACTCAAATATACTTGATTATTATAATATCCTCTCAAATATACTTGATTATTATAATATCCTCTCAAATATACTTGATTATTATAATATCCTTAATCAATGATTCACTAATGTTATTCTAGCATTATATAATCACATGATATCCAAACTCTCATTCATTCCTACTTTATAAACATTACTCATTTCCTTAGAATCACACTTGCATTTCTATGAAAACTTTCATTCCTATAATCATCTCTAAATTTTCAGATTTTGTTTCATTAATATCAACCATCCATCCATAGGTTATAACCTTGATCATTGCCCTAAATAGATCAACATTTAATCACTTAATCCATCATCAAAATAAGTTCATTTCAAGGCCTCATTTAAGCGCAAATGCATCATAGGAAAGTACCTTAATATTAGTTGATTCAGACATCACTTGAAAGACAACATTTCTCTCTTTGTGCATGCCCACGATCGTGGTGGACCTTCCCACGATCGTGATAGAAGTGTGTGCAACTGGCCACGATCATGGGGACATAACCCATTTTTACCAGGCCACGATTGTGTCTTTTCTTCCTTCATTTTTCCACGAATTCAATATACATAGAAACACCATTAACACTCCAATCTTTCCCGAATTTACGTCCATTTATGCAACTATGTTTATGCTAATCTAACTACCATATTAGTTGCATTAAAACTCATGAAACTCTACTTGATTGATTCATTTTCATTCACTTAATCCCATTATACATATAATTATGACATTTCCATATTTTATCTCTTTTATAATCATTAAACAAATTTTCTCTATAGTTCATTATTTAAACATCATATCCTATCACTTTTACCTCAATTTCAACTCAATAACATCGATAAAATCATCCATAAATCATTGCTTATACATCATATAAAAATCGAACATGATTTCTATCATTCACTCACCTTAGTTCTTCTCATTTTAAGAACATTTTACAAGTCTTTTCTTTAAATTCAAAGCTCAATCTATTTCATCACATAACAACCTATAATCTATGGTTTTTGTACTCTTGAAAACATTACACAACATATTTTTCTTTAAATTCAAGCTCAATCTACTTCATCATATAACAACCTATAATCTATGGTTTTCTTACTTTAAAAACCATAACATCACATACATTTATTCATCAATGTTCATCAACTTTCAACACACTTTCATACACCAATCTATCTCAAAAACATCTTTAATACAACTCATCATCTATTTTTAATCATTTATACTAAAAATTGAACATAAACCTACTCATTTCTTCATTCACGTTACAACATACTTCAACACAATTATCATGATCATTCCATCTCCAACTATCATTATATATACTTCATTTAATAAAGCCATGAAGATCTATAATAATACACTTATTTTTCTTAGCTCAAACTTGAAGGTCATGTAGCCCTAGCCTTCCCCAAGCATCACACGATAATCATAAGGTGGAATAGGCTGGGATTTTATCAACATGAAGAAGATGGCAAGGTGTTGTAAAGATAAGGTGACAGACGGAGATAAAAAAACTCAAGATCATGGTTTGACCTAACTCTCCATGCAGTACATGGTCATCATCCTTCAAGGAGAAAAAGCTAGGTTTTCTTCATCAAAGTGAAGACAATGAATTTTGTTGAAGCGGCAAGTGAAGGATGAGAGCAAAACTCAAGATGGTAAGAGTTGAAGATGTCATAAATGGAGAGAAGAAATGAAGAACGAAAGTGAAGAAGAGAAGAAGAAAGCATGTATGAAAATGAAAGACAAAATATTAAGATAGTCTTTCATTAAGTGTAATTGTCACAGGTGAGATATGTGGCAAGGCAAGTGACACTTGTCACTTGCCACACGTCTACATCTTGTGGTTCTCACTTGGCCCTTTTAATAACTAGTCCATTTATCTCCTAATTTCTAATTTAATTGGCACCCAATTTTCTATGACACATGTCAATAATCCTAAAGTCACTTGTCAGTTATTTCTATTGCCGTATGTTCATTTATTTCTACTAAGATTTATCAATTTGTCTTGCCACTTGGCATTTTTCCTAGTCCAAAAATACCTATAACTTTATAAATCCCTCAATTTTCACCAAAAATTCTAAATTAGTAATTATGATCATAAAAAAAATTTAAGACAAAATAATCAACAATTCACAATTTATATCATAATCATTTAAAATCGTTTATACCCCGGAATATGTCAATTGAATGTATAAACAGTCTTTGAAATGTGTAAAAAAATCAATATTCACATGTGTGTATGCTTATGCTAGTGATATGCATGTAAGCGTAATGTGTTTCATAGTCTCTCATTACTATTTCATTTCTTATGTATCATGATCTAGGATTCTAACCCTAAATATGGAGAAACGGGTTATTACAATATATCTCTATAGTTGACCAATATTGTTTAAAAGGAAGAAACTTATATGATGGGAGTTTGTAAGAGTGTATTGTTCAACCTATACACTCTTTCTTCATATTAGTCAATGAATATGCTAGAATGGTTAGCCAATGCTACTATAATCGCTAACTCTCTTCTAATGAAAATTTTTAGCTTTTAAAGCTAAAAGTATTTGGATTTTAGTTGTTAGACATACATATAAAATTTTGGTAACAGAAGAACACCCTTAATAGAAGTTATCAAGAAATTTTTAGGTATTCATGCATTAATTGTAAAATGATTATGAGTGTTGAAGTATTGAAGTTAGCAAACAAGGATTATTAAGGTCGTAAAGTTTATTTAAAGGTTATTTGTTATCTTTTATAGAATTAAGAATATTGATGGTAACTTTTCACCTTTAAGGAGATTATAAATGAGTTACTCTTTACAAAAATAATAACCTAGTGAAAGTCCCATTGATATGTGAGGTTTGGGAAAGTTCTGTAGTACGCAACCTTACCCTTAATTGGTAGAGCTGTTGTTTTCAAAAAAAGGATTACTCTTTATTCAGGATAAACAAAGATTATTACATGAAGGTGCACCATCACCTAGCTAAGAAAGAGTTTAGTGGTATCCTAAAAGAGACTTGGATAATAGACATAGACAAGGATTGCTCGTTGAAACATTATAAAAGTTATTTTATAATGTCTTTTTCCTACATTGATTATATTATTCTTATTTGTTTGATTGAACTCAATACAATTCTCATTTGATATCATCATTATATTATAACTTGGTCAAATTGCATTTTAGTTAAGAAAAGCATTTTTAGTTCACCAAGACTTAGTTCACCCCCCTTGGGAGTCATTAGCGACCATGGTTCTAAACCTAAAAGTGAAAGTTTGAAGCCAATTATAAAATAGGGAAGGTGTTATGTATCATAGCCTGCTCTTATAAACAATTACCTATGTCTCTAAATAGTTTTTCAAATTTGGAGAGCTCGAATTGAAATTATTTTATTTGTGAGTTTTAAAGCATTTTAAATAAAAATACATATGATAAAATATATATTAGTTTATGATATTAGTTAGGGATTAAAAATAAGATGAGAGTGCATAATGGATATTGAGGCTTTGAAATGGAGAAAAATGCCTACTATTAGGTTAAAGGGACTTTAAATTAAGATGAAATGCATAAAATGCCTTAGGACTTGAAATTAAGATGAAATGCTTATAATGTATATTAGAGCATGAAATTAAGATGAAATGTCTAAAAAATATTGAATCTTAGCTAAAACACAATCTAGGATAAGACTATATGCTAGCACATTTGCTTCTTAGAAACTCAACTTTGAATAGATGGTTGTATACATAAGTGGAAGAGAGGTCATGTAATATATTACATCATAGAAATAGAGAAAAACATGTCAAAGACACAAGATTATTAGTGCTTAGGTCTTTATCTAGAAATTGAATTAAGAAAATATTAAAGAAAATGGCCTTATGAAACAGGCAAATATGTTCTTATTTTCATTTACAGAAAAGAAATAGTAAAGAACACAGCCTAAGACATAAGCATGTCAGTCCTAATATCTTTCTTTAAAAAAAAGGTGCTATAGAGTTTCCACATAACTTCTTAAATTATGCATAAATTTCTAATCCGAACTATAATTGAGATGATTTAAGATGCTACAAATACATTATCAAGAGCTTAAATTTTGATTTTTTAAAAAGAAAAATAAACATATAAACTAAGAGACTAATATCTCTTAAAGCAGGTTTTTTCATGAAAAAACTTACAAAAGATGTGGAAACCGCTAATTTTAATAGGCTAATTAGTTTTATTTTAGTTTTTGGTTAAGGTTAGTAGTTTTTTAAATAAAGATAGGCCTAATATCACATTATGGAGCTATATCCAATAGGGAGAAAGATTAGAAATTATTCCAAAAAAGCAAATCACATAAGAAGATTGAGATCATCATTATCATTGTAAACTTCATATTAATATTTTTACATTTGTTTTGTTTGTTTTTTTTTTCAAATTTGATGTTTAGTTAATTATTTTAATATCTAGATAAAAGGAAAAATAATATTTTCTTTGTTAAAGATTGACTTCAATTATTTATAAGATTCTATTTTTGATAAATATCTTTGATTTTTATTCTTAATTAAAGCTAATGATTACATTAGATCTTATTTTGTATGTGAATTATTTGAGAGAACCTACATGAGTGGATCATACATTGATATTAGGAGTTTAATGAGGTACTAAAGATATGCCTACATAAAATTTTTGGCGTAAGGGTCAAACATTTAATGAAAATTCACATATTTTAATGCATTTCTTAGGGTTTAAACTAGACAAAGATATCAATTAATCAAATTGAGTATACGTAGTTGTAACTTAAACGATAACAAGAAAAAAAATTTGGAATAATTTACTTAAATTTAAAATATCTTTAAAATGTATAAATTTCAAATAAAATTGTCTAATAATTAAAATAAAATTTAATTTGTAAATAAAATTTTAATTTGTAAATTATTTATTTCAATAAAATAAAATGATTTGTATTAATAATTTATTTATAAATATTATATAAGAAATTAAAATAAATTTATTTAATTAAAAAGAATTTATCTATTACGTAATTATTATTAATGATAAAAATATAACTATATTAATCTTAACAACTAAATATGTTTTTTATTTTATTTGAAAGAAATAAAAGAAACTGAAAACAGAAAGCAAAACTAAACATTACAACAGAAAAAATAGTAGTGAAACTAAGCAACCCCTAACTATTCATTTTTTTTTCTTATGGAATCGACTCTTTTTTCATTATTATGTTACTATAAAATGATAGTGCACTAATATAAATAAAATGTACGCATATTTCACTAACATGTTTTTTTAAAATGAATAAAATATTTCACTAATATTTTTCTTTTCTTTTATGCCTATATTACCTTGATTTAATCAATTTTTATTATATTTTAGGTAATTGTTTAAGATGTTGGATTGGGATGAGCTTAATCAACAATTAAAAATTTGAAGAAATCTCAATTTTTACAAAAATACAATTGATACACACCTATAACCCATCTTGTGTTCTTCTAAGAGTCATAAAATGAGAAAATGATCAATTAAAATGGGTGGATTGAATCTTGCGTCACATGAAGTTGGCAAAAGATTATAAAATGCAGTCATTGCAATGGGTGTGTTTTGTGCCCTAGTAGTTACTTACAATTTAGAGTTAAAAAATAACTAAAAATACAGAAAGAGATACGAATGTGTTAATACATGTGTCCATTTCCAATTGCAAAAAGAAAGCGGTGAAAAATATGATTGAAGAAATGTTCGTGTATATTCTCCTGTAATTCTCCATGTAAGTAGGGAGAAATGCAATCAAAGGCGTCATCGTTCCCTAAGCTACATAAGTTGTTAGAATTTATTATAAATACATGGAAACCCTATTTTAAAAACACCTTTTCATTCTTTCGTATTTTAGAATTAAGTTTTCCATCAAGAGAAAAACAATCGCAAAAGTTAACACATTGTGACGATTTTAAAAATCGTCATTAAAACTAAGCCTTTAGCAACTAACTAAAAAAGTGTTAGAAATGGTACAACATTTAGTGACGAATAACGAAAATCGTCGCCAATTGTTGAACGTTTAGTGATGATTACAGAAAATTGTCAATAAATGATCCACAATGGGTGACGATTTTAGGAATTCATTGCTAAATGAACTTTTGTTCATGCTTTTCAGAAATTGTCAGTATAATTTGTGAGACATTTGGTGACAAATGCCCGAAATCATCACTAAAGTGTTCACAATTGGCGACAATTATGCAAAATCGTTAGTA
Source organism: Erythroxylum rotundifolium (assembly GCA_027563915.1). NCBI lineage: Eukaryota > Viridiplantae > Streptophyta > Magnoliopsida > Malpighiales > Erythroxylaceae > Erythroxylum > Erythroxylum rotundifolium. The sequence continues at coordinate 33,830 of JAOSBO010196527.1, read as the reverse complement.
GAAAGACGTTAGGTTTTTGCTATGTTTTTTATATTGTAGCCAAAAGTGACCATTTGGTGACGATATATAGAATCGTGACCAAAAGATCAACATTTGGTGATGAATTTTGAAAATCGTCATCAAATATTACACATTCAATGACAATTTCTACAATTCATCACTAAATGGTCCACATTTGGTGCCCATTTGCCCAAAATCATCACTAAAGGGTTGACATTTTCTAAAATTGTTAAACTAACATTTTATAATCTATCATAGTTAAGATATGTTTTATTAGAGATTTGTATTAAATGTTTACAACGTATTGTTGAAAAAACACACACAACATAATTTTAAATGTTAAACAGTAGTATTAATTAATCATTAATGTTTACTATCGTTAAAAAAAATTAGTTATAAAAAATTTAAATAATTGCATCAATATAATAATATGATATATGAAGTAGTATGCACTTTGAATTAGAAGTTTAATATTTCATATAGTCATAGAACAAGCAAAATAATGGTTCACGCTCAATAGTACACAACTTGACCCCTAACTAGTAGAGAGGTTGTTTGACAAATTCTTATAGATACAGCAATAAATCAACTTTAAGTTTGAGTCCAGTTGATTGCATCGATGAATGACAATGATATAATTATTTTTTTGGATTCCAAGTGACATGAGAGTCGGTAAAGGTAAATAAGTCCCCAATGCCTAGATTTCTGATAAGGGTCCTCACACATAAGAAGGAACCAATTGAAACAGTATTAGTTCTTCCCTCAAGTATATGATTTTTCACACTCTCTTGCAACAGCTTTTCTGCTATAACTAAACTTGTAGAGGATATAATGAATGAGTCTCTAGATTTAGTACAGAAGAAAAGTTCTCCAGATGAACTGCTAGTACGAAATAGTTTACCTAAAACACAATCGGTATAGAACTTAGATATTGTCAGATTAGTAAACTGTTAAACGAACCAAAATTAGAGTGATATGTATATGTGAATGAGCAGACGAAGTCTGCGGAATTGGTAACTTTTCCAAAACAACCAATTTACTTAATCCTTTACATACCATTGTGACATCGCTCCTGCCTCCATGGGCATACATGTCATCTTCGAGATTCAAAGAAGCTTAAAACAACAGGTAGTATATACCATCAAATGTGAATATATATAATAGCTTTATAAAAAGTAAATGAGATGTACATAATAAGGAAAGTGACGTTGTTCAGATCATACTAAACACCTTGAAGTAGAAGATCGGCCATGGATGGCAAGTGATGATTAGTGTATGAAGTAGAGATTCTTTCTGCATTGTTTATTTTTTCAGTAGGGACAATTTTACCACATTCCTCCCAATAGAATGAATTAGAGCCATTCGGAACTAGTCTCCATATTGACATTCCTTGATTAATAATGTTAAGACATAAATTATGCAAATGTTGATTTAGAATAAAATGATGATATGTTTGACTCCAATTTCAATGATAAGTAAGTAGTCTAGTTTAGGAATTATACATCTTCAATGTGCCTAATGATATGAAAGTTACCCTTACTAAAATCTCGAAAATCAATTGTGTAGTTTGTATCGTATTCAAAATTTAGAATTTAAAGTAGAATATACATGACTATGTTCTTGGTGTACAAAAATATAGTATTATCTATATTAGGCTATATTACTATTAATGGAAATGAATAAAAGTAAAATAATCTTGAAGGCCTTTCATCAAATAGTTACGAAGCTTTGATGAGGGAAGCGTTAAAGGTCGTTGGGAAAAAGCCAACCCATAAACAAATAACAAAGACAGACAATAAATTATGTTTGAAACACAACCATAAACACAACTCATACATCAAATGCATAATTAAGAACTCACAATAAACACCTAAAGGTATAATTTAAACCTAGTATATCTTCGTTGATGAAAATATAACAAAAGAATAATATCGGTTTAGTTAATAATGGTTCTTTGACGGTGATGACCACAAGACAGAACCTAAATAGAAGAGAGGATTTTGAGCAATGTCGACGGCTTGAACGAGAATGGAGTAGCCATTTATGTTTTTGTCTTTGAAAACCTAATACAAAACGACGTCATTTTTCTTGTTTAGGTAAACGATGTCATTTATTATTCACTGTGTTTATTTAGAAGTAGTATTAATAAATTTTCTATGATCTATTCTATTTGGTCTACAAATATCAGATGTAGTGACTTGGTTCTTTGCCAAAGCCCGCGGGTTCATAAATAATTTTTGATAAAATTATTTTTCTATTCCAAATAAAACATAATTTGAATTAAAAATTAAATTATTCAATGGAAAACTATTTGCAAATTAATTTGTTTACAGTTCAAAGAAATTATAATTGACTTACAATTTCCCAAAAAATATACATTTTGATTATTATAATTTCAAAAAACATATTTCAAAAAATTATACATTTTAACTACTGTAACTTAAGAAAAACAAATTATAATAATTTTAAAAGAAATTTTAATATAACTAGAAAACAATTTCTAACAAATTAAAATTAAAGATTAGTCATTCCCAAAAATTAAGTAAATGAAGAACAATTGCATATATAAGTGAGAAGATTAATTTAACATTTTGTATGATGTATTAGGAGTACCTCATATATATTAATCAATTAACAAAATTAAGAAAGTAAAGAGATTGCTTCAATTTTGGGCGACGATATGAAAATTTGGTAGCAAATTGTCTATCATTTGCGACTAAGTATGGTGGTTGGTTGCGAAAATGGTCTTTCATGACTAAAATTACTTCGTTGCAAAAGCCTAAAAGATTCCTTTAAATTAAATGTATCTTTTTATACAAATAATAAGGTTAATGGTAGATTAAGGGCTAAAGAGTTTATGTTGTCATACTAGTGATAAATTTGGTTTAAATGAAATGTGATATGCAATCCTTATTAATTTAGCTAATAATAAAAGGAAGATACAAATTTTTAAAAGTTTCCCCATTTTAATTTGTTTATCCACCAAATAATAAATATAGATTAGTAATTCCCAAAAAGAAAGCAAATCAAGAACAACTCCATAAGTAAGTCTAAAGTACAAAATTTCCATTTTGTTATTGATAGTAGGAAAAACTCAAATATGTTAATCAATTAAGAAAATTAAGAATGTAAGGAAAATGTTTGGGTTTAGGCGACGTTGTATATAATTGGTAGCGAAATTAGATTGATAGATGACAAAAGTTCTGGCCATCGGAAAAGTTAAAATGTTTATTATTGGCGATGATTTATCAATTTAGCAGCAAAATGTTGTACATTTTGCGACACTATTTTATTTTCGTAGCAAACTTTTAACATTTGGCAACGAAACGTTGATTCGTCACCAAATGTACCAAATAGGAAAATTTAAATGACGTCGTTTTCTTTGTATCATGGTCGAACATCACTTTTTCCAAATGTATTGGTGACGATTATCAAGTAAATGTTGGGCATTTGACGATGACTCTTCATTTCATTGCCAAATGTTGTAACTAGAAAAAAATTTTAGGTGAGACGACATTGTTTGTTTAACAAAAAATGATGTCATCCAACCTTCTGAAAAATGAAACCGAAGCCCCTCCCCCTTAACCCTACCACTTGTGCTCTTTCTTCCTCCTCTCTCCCGATGGTTTTTTACCCCTTTGTGCTATCTTCGTTCATTGGTTTTAGAAGTTTCTCTTATTGTCTTGGGTTGTCCTATATCATCTCCCTACAGTTGTACTCAACTTGGTAAGTAGTTCTTGGATTTGTTATGGGTTTTTTTCGTCTTGTGTTTGTTAGATGCTATGTTCATCATCAAACTTAGGATTAATTCTTGAGTTGTTTGGATGGATTGAGATTGTTAATTATTTAATTTGATATTTGAATGTGTTAATGATGGTGAAGAAAGGGAACAAACAGAATGAATGCTCGAAGTTCCAGTTGAGTTATGTTATGCTTATAAGGTGTTCGATGAAAGTCCTCTGGGGTTTGAATTGTTCTGTTTTGATAGGGAATGAATCACCTATATCACTTCTAAACTCTTTCGCTAATGAAGTTTACATTTTCTAACTAGCCTTTTGTCTGTATTAAAGGATTGCTTGTCAAGACTTGAAGTTACACTTTCCAGTAAGAAAGGTGAGTCATCTGTTACTACTTACTAGGTATTGTTTGTTTACTTCAATTTGAAGGCCCATTCTTTGCTAATTCTGCATGGATACTTGTACAGATTCTGGAAATGAGGAACTTTTGAAAACTGTTAGTGAACTTCAGTCAAAGTTAGAAGGTACAAATACACTACTGGCTTTGAAGCAGGAAAAGATTATATATTTCATATTTTGCTACATGTTTAAACTGAAATAAGATGTCTTTAGCAACTAATGGAGCTACCTTGCCTTCATTTCTGGTTTTCAAGTTGATAAGCTAGTTACAGAAAAAACAAAACTAAATTATTGTATAATTCATCTTGTTTGAGCAATTGGAGAGACTGATGCTAAGTTTTAGAGTTTGAAAGATAAATCTTTGAAAGGTTTTTCCATCCTACAGTTTCATTCCTATGAAGTTTTATTATGAATATTCATTATTGGAAAGACAGCTTAGTTGCTTAAGTCTCTAGTATTCTTCAATTAAGTATTATTTAAAGTCTATATATGGGCATTGACATGTGTAGCATGCTATTTGATTCTTCAAGATTAAGCAATATCTGAAGCTTGTGATTTTATTAAAGAAGGATCCTGTTAGACGAGACCTTGATACTGAGTAGACATTGAAGGTTGTTTAGTTTGTGCTGCTTATTTTTAGTTTGTGCTCCATCTTTTTCGTAACTTTCTTGGAAATATCAGATGATATTGTGAAGTTCAACAAATGAGGAAGTTTATGTGTTGTATAATTGTAAAGAGAAAACTACCGCTTGTTTCCTATTAACTGAAAGAGAATAAGAAGATGAAGAATACTTGTTTCTTGAATATTTTTTGGAAGCATTATAGATAGGAAGTCTCATCAAATACAGCTCATCTTGAACCTCAGTTGTATCCTAAACTTCCTGCAATATCAACATTTTGGAGTTGAGAAATATTTTTTGCCAAAAAGTTTGGACTTCAAATAGTTCCTTTTCATTTTTTTTTCCTTTCTCCATATTGGCACTGACTAGAATTTGAAGGACCATAAAACTAAAACCATAGTATCCCTATAACGAAGCATATTTCTTTAACAAATAGCATCGATCTACATTTATTATTTGTTCTATTCATTATTGTTGAATATTTTTTATTCTTAAAGAATCAAATCTTGATAAACAAAAAGACAAATTCATAAATGAGACTCTATATAAGTCTTATAAGGTCTCCAAGTTAAGTTTAGTGGTTCCTCATCCATGAACTTGAAGTTTTTGTGGTTATAAACCTTTTTTTTTCTATTCTTATCCTACAATTTTGTAATTTATAGCTTGAAGCTCATATACTTCTAAAACAATCCTTTTGTTTCTTCGTATAATGTTAAGCAGGGAGCTCATATACTTACAAAACAATCCTTCAGTTTCTTTTCTTTTCTAGATGCAATTTTGTTGATATTAGGGATGATGCTATAATTATTTACCAATTATACTTCGTTGTGCCACTTTTTCATTCACCAGAGAGCTAAATAATTATTTATTTTAGTTTTATTAATTTTGATCAGAGATTAATGAATTATAGATTCTATTTATTATATTACAGGCTCATTTTAATCATAATATTGGAATGATTATGTGAATAAAGTAAGATCACAACTTAATTAAGATATTTTATGAATAATATCTACATTATTTCAATGATCTTTAACTTGATAATTGATTGAGAAGCAATTAATTATAAAACCATCATGTCATTGTTATATTGCATACATTTCTTTTATCATTATTATATTGCTTACATTTCTTTTGTCATTGTTATATTGCATACATTTCTTTTATCATTGTTATATTGTTTACATTTCTTTTTTCATTGTTATATTGCTTACCTCTTGTCATTGTCACTCTTGACTATTTTTTTCCATGAAATTTTATATAATCCTTAGGCACTTCTTGGAAGTGTACATCTATGAAAATAAACTTCTTGAATGAATATGTCTATAGGTTAAAATGTGATAACTTTTTTGTATTTAGTTGGTTATTATGTATAAGGTTTATTTGCAAATTCTGTGTTCCTCTATTTTATTGGAGCCAAAACTACAAAATTTGTGTGGCATCTTCAAGTAGATTCTCCTTGCTCACTACATGTTCGACAAAAGCAACTGTTGTGAATGCTAATTAGTAGTAACCATTATTGTCCTTGCGAATAAGTAGTAGTCATCTTACTAATTATCTTGTTAATGATCTGTTTTATATATCAGTTGCCATTTCATTTTGTTGTATATTGTTTACGTAATTGGTGCATATGAACTGAAACAACGTTGTTAATTACATAGGTTTTTAAACATAATAGTAAACAAAAAATGCATGTAATAACTCAGTTATCTTCTTTTATTGTACAACTAAGTGGATAAGAATTGGATGTGTCATCAAAAATGGTCCATTGAATACTTAGCAGGAGTTAAGATTTTCATGCAATTTGTAAAAGATCAAATGGGTGATGAATGTAGTCTTCTTTGTCTATGCATCGATTGCTTAAATATGGACTTCCAAAGTCATGATGCGGTGTATAATCACTTTCTAGTACGAGGCATAGACAAATTCTATACTCCATGGCTTTATTATGGTGAACGTAAGGAAGCAAGTTGTAGTGGAAGTGGCAGTGTATGTTATGATGTTAGTTACAATAATGATGTTGATGATTGTGATGTGAATGATGATGGTGATGATGGGATTGACGAGATGTTAGATGATTTTTGACATTATATAGAGACTATGAGTGAAACTAGAATGCCTATCATAATTGGTAGTATTATAGAAGATAATTATTGGAAGTTATTAAAAGTTGCTCAAGAACAATTATATTCGGGGTGCTCTAATTTCTCGCAACTATCATTTGTTGTGAAGTTGTTACAGTTGAAGGTTTATAATAAATGGAGTAACAAGTCCTTTAACATGTTAATTGACTTACTGAACGATTCATTACCTATTGTACACAAGTTGCCGAAATCTTACTATGATGCGAAGAAATTGTTAATGAATCTTGGATTGGGATATATTTCAGTCCATGCTTGTAAGTATGACTATGTTTGTTTTTGGAAGGAAAGTAAAGATCTTCAAGAGTGTCCAATTTGTGGTACATCAAGGTGGCAGGTGGATGATGGGAGAGGGAAAAAGATATCAAATAAAATCCTTCGATACTTTCCTATTAAACCATGATTACAAAGACTTTTTATGCCCATAAAAACAACTATAGATATAAGGTGGCATAATGAGAAACGCATTGATCATAACATTATACGTTATCCAGTAGACTCAATGACATGGAAAAAGCTTGATAGCAAGTTTCCATGGTTTGGACAAGAATGTCATTATGTTCGACTTGCATTGGCCTCAGATGGATTTAATCCTTTTAGTAATATGAGTAATTTATATAGCATATGGCCGATGATTATAGTCCCATACAATTTACCTCCATGGAAGTGTATGAAGGAGCCTTTTATGTTGTTGTCTTTGCTTATTCCAGGACCTACTATTCCTGATAAGGACATAGATGTATGCATGCAACCATTAATTGATGACCTAAATTAGGAAATTGGATTACAAACTTTTGATGTTATTCAAGGCAAAATATTTATAATGCATGCTGTTATTTTATGGACTATAAATGATTTCCTAGCTTATGGAAATTTTTCTGGTTGGAGCACAAAAGGGTATATGGCTTATCCTGTGTGTAACAATCAAACATATTTAAAAAGGATACGAAGTAAAATATGTTATATAGGTCATCGTCGTTGTTTGGAACAAAGGCATAGATGGAAAAGAAGTAAATAGTTTAATGGCACAGTAAAGTTGGGTGAAACTCTGATGCAGTTGTTCGGTGTTGATATTGTTTACTAGTTGTCAAATTTGGGTGACATTACACCTAGCAAACAACCAAGTAATAGAAAGCATAAGAGAAATTATCTCGAATTGAATTGGAAAAAAAACATAATTTTCAACTTGCCATATTGAAAGGAATTACTATTGAGGTACAATCTTGATGTCATGCATATTGAGAAAAATATTTGTGGGTCTATTTTAGGGGCTGTCATGGGAATCGATGGGAAATCCAAAGACATATTTAAGGCTAGACTAGACCTAGAAGACATGAATATTAGATAGGAATTGCATCTGAAAAGAACAGATGATGGCTTATACTTTATTCCCCCTGCTTGTTACAACATGTCAAAAAAGAGAAACAATCATTCTGTGAGTTCCTCCAATCAGTCAAATTTCTGAATGGGTATGCATAAAATATTCGTCGCTATGTCAACATTAAAAAGGGAAAAGTGTCAAGGTTGAAAAGTCATGATTGTCATATACTTCTACAATGACTGCTTCCTGTTGGAATACATGCTTGTTTACCGAAGGATGTGTCCATTTCTTTGGGTCAAGTGGGAGAATTTTTTAAGCAATTATGTTGCAAGACACTTAAAGTTGGGAGCTTGATAAATTGGAAAAGACATAGCATTGATTCTATGTAAGCTTGAACTATTATTGCCCCCATCATTTTTTGATGTTATGGTTCATTTAACAATTCACTTACCTTATAAAGCAAAACTTTGTGAATCGACTCAATTTCGATAGATGTCTCTGATTGAAAGGTAATTCATATTAAATTCAACAAGTTTTTTTTATGTTATTTGTTTGTAACAATTCCTAAGTTTATAACTATTTATGTTCAAGTTTTTATGCTCTCTTAAGCATTATGTACATAATAGAGCTCGACCAAAGGAGTCTATTGCAGAGGCCTATATAGCAAATGAATGCTTAAATTTTTTCTCAATATACTTAACTGATGTGGAGACAATATTTAATAGATCAAAACGTAACTTTGATTTTCATGACAATGGTGAGTTTTCTATTTTCTCTAAAAAAGTTAGGCCACTTGGTGTGGGTAAATATGTGGAGTTAACTAAAGACGAATTCAAAATCACTAATTGGTATATTTTGAACAATTGTGAGAAAGTCGACACATACATGGAGTACGTATATTCCTTTCATTCAAACAATCATATTAAAATTTTCTTCATTCACTCTAAGATCTTATTATCCTTGCCTTTTTTAAATAGAGAGCAAAAAAACACAATTTGTAGCAAAGAGATTATTAATATTGAAGAAAGAAATAGGTAGAAGCTTGTATTATGGTTTAGAAATCGAGTAAGTTTCATATTGATTACATATTATGAAAATATGAGAATATGTCTCATCCTCATATTTATTTTCAATTTGTCGTACAGATGATATATGCTTAAATGACCGTAACATGTAAGAAGCGACAATAACATTATATAGTTTAACAATGTGGTTCTCATATTTATGGGAAGAAATACACAAGTTGCATTGTTAATGGGGTGAGATTTCATATACAAGATCAAGATAGTCGAGTTAGAAGTCAAAATAGTGGGGTTGTTGTTGAAGGATGATATGACAATGAAATCATTGACTTTTACGATGTCATCTCTAAATTAATAGAGTTACACTACATCAAGGATAAGAAGGTTGTTCTACTTAAATGAAAATGGTTTAATCTAACTGACATGAAAGTGAATGGGCATATTAATAGTATAAATGTTAGTAAGACATGGTATGATAATGATCCTTTTCTCCTTGCAAGTCAAGTCAAACAAGTTTTCCACATCAACGATATTGTATTAGGTAGCAATTGGAAGGTTGTTCAAAATTTTCAACAAATATATTTCTTTGATTTTTGTGAAAGGGATATTGGTCAATTAGAAGAGTATGTAGATGAAGTCTATCAAAATATTGGATTGGAGTTTAATAACAAAGGCATTCCAGTAGAAGATGCAGATATATCAACATTCCAGTAGAAGATGCAGATATATCATCATCCTATAGGAGAGATGTCACGCTCAACATAGTTCAACTAGATGAAGTCCAAGCCCATCTTATCTTACAAATAGAAGATGAATATACTCAAGATGACAATGACAATAACAATGACGATACTTTGCTCGAATATATTATTGAAGAAGAATCCAACAATAATGTACTTAATGATGATGATTTTCAAAATCTTGATCATGATGATTGAATGTAAATAAATTGTTTGTATTGTTTGAAATGTCATGTTCATAATTGCCTTATATTGTCGATGTTTTACTTATGCTAATTTACGATGACTAGATGCATATTTTTAATGTTTCACTTATGTTTTTGTCTAATGTTATGCCAAATGTTTAGTATTTGACTACTTATCTCCTTATATTCATATAGAAAATTGATGTTTGAGTTAAGATTATACGTTATGTTCATATTTCGTTTTACACAGGTTAAATATAATGGCACCTGGTAGAAGGAAGGGAAAGAGGGTGGTAACTATTGAAGAAGTTCTTCCTACACAACATCCAACAATTGCATCCTCGAATGAAGAAAGTCAACAACAACCTTTACTAACATCATCTGTTAGTCATGAGGGATCTTTAGGTACGATGTTGTTAACCAAACATATTTACATTAATGCTGAAATAACTCATAACATGTTTAGTGTGTTTTTCTTATTATGATTTTTTTTGTTTTTAGGTTCCAATACTGGAATTAGGAAACAAGGTAGAGGTATAATAAAAGGAGCTGAGTTGCAATGGATGAATGTTACAATGAACAAAAAGTTGTCTGTAAACATTGACCCCACATAACGTCGCCCTCTAGATAAGATCCAATCCGCAAAATTGGCCAATGAGTTGGGCGTCATTATAAGGAATGAGTTACCTTGCCTTCAGCATGTCAAGCAGTTGAAGAAAGATAACTTGCTCCAAAATGCTTTGGACAAAGTTTCGGTAATATTTCACTTCAATTGATTATATGTATTGCAATTTTACTTAACAAAAATAGTAGTTTAACTTATACATGTTCTTCACAAATGAAGCTTAATATCGTTGATATTAACAAGCCTAAGATTTCAAGTAGTATTAGTTCACTGTTGAAAAAAAGGATGAAGGATCATCAATATAGACTTCATAAATATTACCAGTCTTTCCCTTCCGATAAAGAGGCAAGGAGACATATTCCGGAACTGGTGACTCCACAAAATTGGAGTGAAACGTGTGATTATTAGTCCTCAACGAAGGTTCAGGTTTGTTTTTTTCTCTTTATATTTCCTTCCATTAATTTTTTTTATACATTTCATGACTACTTCTCTTAATTTAAGAAAAGTGTAAGAAAGCTAAGGTGAACAGAGCATAAATGAATTCCTCATAACACCAGCTCTAGATCATATGTTGTTGTCTGACAAGAATTTGTACGTGTAACGTTTTCAACTTATTATTTTATTTCTTAATACAATAAATTCTAATTGGTTATAATTTTTAAAATTCATATAATAAAGTCAAACATAACTCCAAGGACAAGAGTGTGATAGGATCACACTATACAAGCTAACACACTACAAGGAAGGTCAAGGTTGCACATCTAAAGAGGCACAAATTAATTATGTAAGTACCAAAAAATTAGTATCACAATTTATTTTTCTATGCAATACTAAGTAATAATTTTTCAGTTAACTCGATTTTGTGGTTTAAATTGTAAGACAAGATGCAGGAGTTATTGCAGACATCATTGTCTAAGGGGAATCAGCCTAAAGTCAATGATATTTGCAACAATGTCCTTGGTACAAGATCGAGCTATATCAAAGGTCTTGGATATGGCCCTAAGCCTGTTGATGCATCTTCATCACGACCAGCATATATGATGGTGCTTCAAGAGGAGAACTAGACACTAAAGACGAAGTTAGATCGTAATATAAAAGAAGTAAACAAGCTTACAAAGATGGCCAAACAATTACTGGGATCATATATCGTAATATAAAAGTAGTGAACCAACTTAAAAAGATGGTCAAACAATTACTAGGATCAAACTATGTCAATAGTAGTGACGACAATGAGGAGTCTTAATTTGTATATAACCCGTAATTATTTTTTTATATAAAATGCATTCCATTTTTAATATTTATTTTATTTCAATTTATTATTATTCAAAAAATATGTCACCAGCATTAATTATAAAATGTAACTAATTTATATTTCAAACTATCTTAAAAATTGTAATAAATTAAAATAAATATGTATTTAACAATTACAATAATATTTAAATTTTAAATAAAATTTTGTCATTAAATAACATAGCTACCAAAACAAAATCGTACAAAAAGTTTTTACCTACATTTATGAGAACGTCTCTAAAAACATTTACCTATAACAAGAAATTAGTAGTTAAAACTATTCTACTACAAAAACAAAATTGTCACTAAAAACTATTGGCTACCAAAAAAATTTGTCACAAAATATCTACGTTCACAAGAATGTCTCTAACAACATTTACTTACAACAAAAAAATAGTATCTGAAACTATTCTGCTATAAAAAATTTGTCACTAAAAATGATTATCTAAAACTATAGTTTAATAGGTAAAAAATTTTATCGATGAAAATGTACGTCGCAAAATCCTATGTACGACGCTAATCATTCTCCTTGGTTATATGTTTTACAGATGAAAATATTGTGTATCCAAAAACTTTTTGCGACGATGTCATGAATACGCTGCAGATATTGTTTTGCTACTGGGATTCAACGACCATTAGGGCAACAATTATTTTTTGTCACAAATTAGTACTTACGTTGATGTTTTAATATTTAGCGACATTTGGCTTCATCGCCAATAACCTTATCTGTTGTAGTGTCTGAGCAAGTCATATTACAATTTGAGATCATCTAGACTCTTTATCTATTTTTATTTATTTTTGATTATATTTATTCGGATGATCAACATGAACATTGGCTGATTATTTCTTACTAGAAAAGGGAAAACCTAGTAATTATCTTTATATGGTTCTATTCAATTTTATTTATGAAGCAAGTTTAATTTTTGATAGATATCCTTGAGTGTTCTTATTGTTGATTTAATTAAAGCTAGATATTATATAGATCTTAATTTACATGTACAAGATTAAAAAAAACTATATTAATTGGATCATGACTTCGATATTAAGAGTTGAATGGGGTATTAAAGATAGAGTTACATAAATCCTCTCGTGCTAGGGTTAAAATCAATATGAATGCCTAGAATCGATCTTAAGATCAGGAGTTGAGATAAAATTTCTAGAATTGAGTCTTATGACTTCAAATTAACATAAAATCTGAAAGCTTGGCCTTAAGTTAAAGTTCTTAACGTTGGCCCTTTGGACTTGAAATTAAGATAAAATACTCAGGTTGGATCTTATAACTTGAGCATATTTTAGAATTTGATTTGAAAATAGAGAATGTCTAAGGTTTAATGACTTGGAAAATAGAATTTCGAATTTTAACTTTAGTTGATTATTTGTCATTTGAATTTGGATCCAAGCTTCAATTGAAATTTATCTCAAATTGTTGCTTTTTCTTTTGCTCACTTACCCTCATTTTGTCCTTTTTTAAGTTGGGGTTTCTGACTTCTCTTCTTTATCTTGTTTAAGCCTTACATTGCAAATTTCACATATTAAAAATACAAAAGAAGAAAAGAAAGAAAGAAAGAAAATTTCTCCTTTTAAAATTGATTTTTGGGTTTTGAATGTGGTCCTTTTGAATGAGTCCATTTTTCAGTTAATTTCAAAACTATTATTTAAGTTATAGATAAAATTTTCCAATCATATATACCTAAAAAATAAGTTGATCTTAATTAAGTAACAAATACTCGCCTCGTATCTCACTAACATTCTCGAGTTCATTCCTAACAGATGATCCAGACAAGTGGAACTTTATTTTTGC
>JAOSBO010196527.1:9320-19849 GCA_027563915.1 Erythroxylum rotundifolium | reverse complement strand
TACTCGCCTCGTATCTCACTAACATTCTCGAGTTCATTCCTAACAGATGATCCAGACAAGTGGAACTTTATTTTTGCAATTAGCTAGTAAAGTTTTCCTGTCCTTTGAACACCAATGACTAAACCAAATTAGTAGCTGCTTCATTTCATGATTATGAAAGTTCTTGTAAAGACCATATCCGTAGATGCTTGACCGTTGAACTAAACCAAATTAGTAGCTGCTTCGTTTCATGATTATGAAAGTTCTTGTAAAGACCATATCCGTAGATGCTTGACCGTTGAACCATAATTTATATGCTTGACCGTTGCTAAAACAACAAATTGTGTTTCAGACTATCATAAGCTTTTCACCACAAATTATAATTATTTTATTCTCCAGTATCATTTTGATCTTTATAAGCTTCCCCACTATCCTTTGATTTAGAGTAGAAATAGCGAACAAATCTCGTAGACTCCCATCTCTGAGACTCCCATCTCTGAGGCAATAAAAGCTGTTTATCAATTCTTATAATTGAATATCGGCTAGCGATAGGCTTGACGTAGCTCTCTCGTCACTTCAACGTCTCTTACTAGGTGTACCGGTACATTATCCGATCATTGAACGAAATGTCCTCTTCTCGGTCTTTCTACACTGCTTCAAGAAGTTATTAATCATACTAAGGTCTATGTCAACGTCCCCTCTAACAAGGTTATTGGTGTATGCCCCGCAAACAAATTATAGAATGTTCTCTAATTAATTAGTTGTGTTTTAGGAAGAGCCGTAATTTGACCATATATAATATTAGGTTGTTATTATGTCTTGCTAGAAACCGCTTATAACTTGTGGGCCTAAAATATATTTAGGTCTTTTACTGATATTAAATAAACCTACAAGGTCACACACTGAGCAAATTGAACATTCGTTGGGTTTTAATTGGATTTGGGCTTTAGGGTTTTACCATATATATGAATATATAGTATGACTTGAAGACATAAGAATATCATTTGCTTTCATTTGCTCAAAAAATCCTAAAGGAAGAGTCCTCCATCAGAAATAGAGAGAGAGAGAGATCTCAAAAAGTGGTGCCAACACATCAGAAGGGGCTGTTCAGTCTTGCAAGAATGTGGATACTAGTAGAGGCGCGATATTTGACATGCTCTTCCTAACACGACCAGTTTCTCTGCATGTTTCAGCTGCAAAAGGTATAACCTGATCTAGATTTGGTTTCGATATTCACATAGGTTTTGGTGTTTTAGATTCTCAAAGGTGATAAATATTATTACTGTTAATAGTTTGAAAATATCATCAAAGATCCCCATCATTTTCTTGATGAGTTATGGCATCGAATTTTTGGCATAAAGATGTAGCCATTTGATTACGCTAATGTTTGCCAATTTTTCATCACAAATGGATAGTATTGTAGAACCTCGACAAGTTTCAAAAGATGATTTGCTTGTGGTTCACATAAGGTTTGTAGCAGTTAGGGAATAGAATGAGAAAGAAGGAATAGGGATAGGAAGAGAAATATAGGAGGAGGAGAAGAAGAAGAATATAAAAGAGAAGAGAAATTGAGAGAATATTTTCACACCCATCCTTCCATGCACGTAATAGAATTATACGGGGAATGCATAGGGAATACAAATTCTCTCTCCTAATCATAGGATAATAGAAATAACGATTATGCTAATAGAATAACAAATAAAGATGTAGCCATTTGATTACGCTAATTCATGTTTGCCAATTTTTCATAAAAAATGGTGGCTTGCTAAAGATAGTATTGTAGAACCTTGACAAGTTTCAAAAGATGATTTGCTTACGGTTCACATAAGGTCTGTAGTAGTTAGGAATTAGAATGAGAAAGAAGGAATAAGGATAGGAAGAGAAATATAGAAGGAGGAGAAGAAGAAGAAGAATATAAAAGAGAAGAGAAATTGAGGGAATATTTTCACACCCATCCTTCCATACACATAATAGAATTATAGGGGGAATGCATAGGGAATACAAATTCTCTCCCCTAATCATAGAATAATAAAAATAACAATTATGCTAACAGAATAAAAAATTTAAGAAATATCAAAATATTCATTGACAATAACAAACTAGGTCCCTCTATTGATTATCTATTACAATAACCCAGACATTAAAAAAAAAAACACATGTCCTCAAGGTGGAAGAAGAAAATCAGGAAATTACTGGGCGATGAAAACACGGTCCTCTCAAATAACATCTTCAATATGTCTAGATTCCATTTAATCAAGACTTGAAGGATTGAATTTCCTTTAAGATGAAAAATTCTAGTGTCTAGCTACTCAGGTTCTATAACTCCGTTATTAATAGCAATAAAATTTGGAAATTGAGAAACTGGAAAATTAACCTCCCCTTTTGCAAGCTTGAGTTGGGACATATGAAACATTGGGTGAATTTTGGTAGTAGGGGGCAATGCAAGTTTATAAGCTATTGATCCAATCCTTTTTGTAATTTAGAAAAGGTCATAGAACTGATTTGAAAACTTAAGGATGTGGCAAGCTACCACAATCAATTGCTTGTAAGGTTGTAGTTTTAGACAAACCATGTCACCGGAGAATTCACATTCAGAGTATCTTTTATCAACATAATGTTTCATTCTATTTTGAGCTTTAAAAAGTTGGCCTTGAAGAATCATAACCATGTGTTGCCTATCTCTGAGATAATTTTCCACTGCTGCAATCGGAGAATTTCATTTAGTAACCCATGGAATTTGTGTTAGTGTGTACCCATATAGAGCTTCAAATGGTGTGAGTTGTAAAGTTGAGTGAAAATTGGTGTTATACCACCACTTCGCTAACGATAACCTAGAACTCCAAGACTTTGGGCTGTCACTATCCATACAACGCAAATATGTCTCTAAACACCTATTCGACTATTTGGTCTGACCATCAAATTGTGGATGGTAATAGGTGCTTTTGTGTAAATAAGATCCCAGGTAGCAAACAACTATTGCTTGAATAGACTAGAGAAAATCTTATCACGATCCGTGATAGTCAAGGAAGGAAAACCTTGCAATTTATAAATGTTGTCTAAAAAAACTTGAGCACTCTACTTTGTTGGGTATGAATGGGCCAATGAAATAAAGTGTCCATACTTAGTAAAATTTTCAATTAGCAAAAGTGATGTCCTTTCCTCCTGATTTAGGCAACGCACCTATAAAGTCCATATTGATCTGATCCCATGCCTACGTTGGAATTTCAATAGGTTAAAGTAGACCAAGATAAGGAATCTATTTTATCTTAAATTGCTGACAGACATTACATAATGCTACCCATTTAATAACCTGTTTCTTCTTTCCTAACTACTAGAAAACCACCTTTATGAATTGTTAAGTGCCCTCTGACCTTGAATGCCCTCCCAACACAGAACCATTTATGAATTCTATCAATCATGATATGAAATCTTCTGCATTTCCTATGTAAATTCTACCTTTAAATCTGATTAACCCTTGCTACAAAGTATAATCCCCTTAGTTTAAAGAGCTTTTCAGTTTTATGTTAGCAAGAAAATTATGTGCCCAACTATCATTTCTTTAGCTACGAATTAAATCTTTGATCCAAGATGGAACAACATGAGAAATAGCGTAATAGTAAGAATGAGTTGGTTCACACAATAGAGCATTGACGACCCTATTTTCAACACCCTGGTAATAAATAATTGAGTAATCTAGTCCTAATAGGTTCCTTCCTTCTAGAGATGAGTGTGGAGTTTTTTTTGTAGAAAGAAATGGAGGCTATCATGATTTGTTATAATTATGAAAGAGCTCCTTTTTAGGTAATGCCTCTAGTGATCCACTACCAATAATATTGCTAAGAGATTTTTGTTGTAAATTGAGAGCCCCTGATTCCTGAGAATTAGAGCTTTACTGAGATATGTAATAGGGTGAAAATTGTCCATCAATATCGTGCTAATACCTATGTCACTAACATATATTTCACGCATAAATGGTTTGGAAAAATAGGCAATGCTAGTATAGGAGTATAATACATTGCAAGTTTTAAAGCTTCAAATGCTTGTTAGGCAGTAGGGGACCATAGAAATGCATCCTTCTTCAATAACTCTATGAGAGGCTTTGTTAAGGTACCATAATTTTCTACGAAACAATGATAGTAACCAGTAAGCCCAAAAAAACTTCAACTCCTTAACAGAAGTAGGTGCAGGCCAATTCTTCATAGCTTCGAGTTTTCTAAGATCAATTTGCACACTATCACTAGATATAATGTAGCCTAAGTACTCAATTTGGGACTGAAAAAAAAATGGACAACTTGACAAATAATTGATTATCCTTCAAAAGCTAGAAAAACAATCTCATATGTGATAAATATTGGACAGATGACTTGCTGTTGACCAAGATGATATCGAAGAAGACTGAATCAAATTTGTAGAAGTTAGGGCTTGAAAATGTGATTCATCAAAGATTGGAAAGAGATTGAGCCATTTATAAGACCAAATGGCATTGCATAAAATTCATAATGCCCTAGGTGAGTTTTGAAAGTTTTTTTTGTATATCATCCTCCGACATTCTGATTTGTAAATCAAGCTTAGAAAAATGAGAGGCTTTATGTAATTCACCGAAGAGGTCTTCAATATGGGATATGGGGAACTTATCTTTTGATGGTTATAGAGTTGAGTTGTTGATATTCTACACAAAAATTGCCATGTTCCTTCCTTCTTTTTAACCAATATAATCGGTAAGGCAAATAGGCTATGGCTAGGTTGAATAATTCCAGACAGCAACATGTCTTTTACAAGTTTTTTAGTCTCTTCTTTTTCGAAATAGGGATAATAGTAGGGCCTTAGATTAACAGGTTGGGAGCTAGGTATAAGATCTAATGGTCATAAAATCTCAAGGGAGGTAGACCCATAGGATCATCAAATAATACTTGAAATTCTTCATTCAAATTCTTTAGTAATGGTGAAATACTTTTCAAGAGTTCTATCGTAATTTAGGGGCTTGAGCCTGTCGTACAGAAAATAGTTGAACTGTAGTTTGGTCCTTGACAAATTTATGAAGCTGTTTGCCAATGATATAACCTAAACAAGCTTGGTCTTCTTTCATCACTCCTTTCAAAATCACCTTACGACCAGAGTGCTTAAAAGATAAACACAGTTTATTGAAATAAAAAATGACGGAATTGAAGCTTTTCATCCAATTGACACTTAACAATATATCACAAGCCCCAACTCCATAATGCCTAAGTCTGCTTTTAAAATGATCCCATGCATGCTCCATTCAATAGTTGGTTTGGTTCTTTAGCCATCTAAGACTCTAGAAAGTTATGGGTACTCCCAGTATCAATTAAAATTAATAGTAACTTCCTATGAGCAATCCTTTTTATTCTTATTGTATTATATGCTATCGTCCCTTTAAGGGCATGTAGGGAAATAACAATTTGTTCTCCTTGAGCCGCCACCTCAATTATTAGAGATGTAGTATAAAGGTAATCATCTTTAGCACTTACTGCATAAATCATTATGATTAATAAAAAGGCATTTTAATTAATTTGGTGTTCATGTTCTTTATGAATTGATAATGATCTTAAATCAAATTAATGAAGTCCTTGATATATTATATAGCATGAAGGAAGTCATGATGAGATCATGATAATGAGATTCCTATCATATGTAGTTATGTTAGTATGTAAATTATTCCTAGTCATAAGATTAATAAGACAGGATATTATTAATCCGAACAGACTAGTATATGTTATACTCCCTGATTTGATCAAGCATTGGATCACATAAGCTGTAACCATAAGTTGTTTAGAGTTAACATATGGATGCTTACTAAGAGTAGTAAGTACATTGGCTGACCTACCATGACACAATCATATGGATAATCTATTATAGTGTCAACGATCTTCTCATTGTAGCAATGGTGCAAATATCCTTAAAGATGAGGTGCTTAGGGATATCTTGGATACTAATCTTGTACTTTGACTCTATCCCTCGTTGTCTCTCAGAGGTTGCTCATACGGTGGTGCTTGGGTATAACTTGAGGTATTTGAAGGTAATTAAGTAGTCAATAAAGGATTAACCACTTCTGATAGAAGGTGATGATACCTACAGCCTCTTGTCAGGGTCATTACTCAGGAATCTCTAGCCAGAGTGGAAATGTCATGAAGATAGTCTTCAGTGACATATCCAATTGAGTAATGAACCTTAGGGATAAGAACTAACATCACTTGAGCTATATCTGACTTAGTTAATTTGGTAGGAGATGACATTTTAACGATGCTCTAAACTAAGTAGGGTATAGATGGTAAAAGGACGAATTGGGACATTCTTTATGGAAGGGTTTGTAGTCAAACCACTAATTTTTCGATCAATTGGGGGTCATGATGTGTTACTAGATACTGCTCATGACTTGTTTGAATTAAGCATCAATTCAAGTGGCCAACTACGTCCATCGGTAAAGTCCGTCACTAAACTTACTTTCCGACAGAATGTTGATGTTTTTCGTAAATAATTTCTATCGTAAAATGACATTTTTCTTATAGTGCTTGGGGATAAGAACTAACATCAATTAGGCTAGACGTGACGTAGTTAGTCTAGTGGTAATTGACATTTTAACCATGCTCTGAGCCAAAGGGGTATAGATAGTGAAAGGACGAATTGAATGGGAACATTGTCTATGAAAGGTTCGTAGTTAAACCACTAACTTTTCGATCAATTAGGGGCCATGATGTGTTGCTAGATACTACTCATGACTTGCTTGAGTTAAGTGATAATTCAAGTGGCCAACATAACCAGGAACCAATTGGTTCACACGCATTGGAGATACGAAGAATGAGTTGGATAGTGATTCAAAATATGAGAGAATGTTTAGGGATTTTAACACGATATGATCATGGTAAGAAACATTACAAAGGAATGAAATAAAGCAAGTTTTGCATGGATTCCTGCTTGGAAAGTTTTCAGAATTCCAGAAAACGTTTCTTAGATAGAATATTAAAAGTAACACATTCATTAATATGGTGAGAACCAGAGTTCTTTTAGAGTTAAGGTTATCGGGCAAATCCAAGCCCATTTTACGCAAATGTGTTCAAACCATAGAAATAGGGCTTTCAGATTAATGGGTCAATTTTAACCAGAGGAATTGATTTTTTAGGCAAACCCAAGGTTAACGTGGACAAAGGTGAAGTTGGGTAGTGTACATGAGATGTACATACACTAAGAGTTGATAGCCTAATGTGTGTGCACACATCAATAGTTGATAGCACTAGATTTGATAGTTGCATTATAAATACAATTGGTATGACTAATACCTACTGATTGACCTAGAGTGGCTTGTTAGGCAAACCCAATGTCATTTCTAGAGATATTGGATATCGACCCTAGTGATGAGCTGTTGTTGAGCTATCGAGTTAAGTTCTCAATTTTCACTTGCATCTTTATCGTTTGATCAACAGCTACAATTCCATTTTGTTCTTAAAAAGCAATGATTTGTCTACTCCGCTCGTTCATCCATAGGCAACTATTACCTGCCATCTCCTCTATCAGCTCTTTTGCTTCATCTACCGTCTTTCTCATTAGTGACCCTCCTAAAATTGCATCAATTGTCTCTCTCATATGTAGGGTTACTCCATTATAGAATGTTTGCAATAAGAACTCCTTAGGTAAGTTATGGTGTGGCATTTTCATTGCAAGTCCCTGTATCGTTCCCGTGCTTCATAAATCAATTCCCCATCACTTTGCTGGGAGTTTGAAATTTCCTTGGTAATCTTCATGGTTTTAGTAAGGGGAAAATTCTTATCTAAAAAGGTACGAACTAGTTGATCCTAAGTGGTGACATTGGTTGGGTTGAGAGAATGATACCAGGCCTTCGTTCTATCTCCTAAGGTAAAAGGAAGTAGCCTAATTCTAACTGCATCCTCTGACATCTGATGGTATAGAAAGGTATCACAGATTTCAAGGAAGTTCACTATATGTGCATTGGGATCTTTATTCATTAGTCCATAGAATTGCATATTCCGTTGAAGCATGTTTAGGACACCTGGTTTAATTTCGAAAGAGGTTGTTTGTACAGGTGTCTTAGCTACTCCTTGGTTAGCCGCATTGAAACCTGGTCTCATGAAATCTATAAGTGTTTGTTGTTAACGTCTTTGGTTCACTCCGTCATCCAAATCTTACTGAAATTCCTCGACCATAGTTGCTTTTATGCTTTCTTCTTCTTCTTTACGCCAAGCTTTCCTAGTTGATCATTCTAATTGAGTGATATCTAGCTCTAAGGTTTCAATTACACAAATCGAACTTCTCGTAACTATTGTGATCATGCATACGCACAAATTCAAAATTAAAAAGAAAGAAAGAGCAAAAAATAAAAAAGTAACGAAACTCCTTAAATTAAAGAAGTAAACTAATCACCTCCCTAAAAACGGCACCAAAAACTTAATCAAGTATTAGTTGTGCGTAAGTTTTAATAAATAACCTTGATAATCCATAAGCGCACAATATGTTGTTAGCTTAGTAACTAAGGTGTCTATCTCACAAGGAGGGATAATCTATTCCTAAAATCTAGGGCCAACATAATAGCAAAAATCTAAATTGGACAAAAATAAAAACGAACTCAATTCAATCAATTAAATTAAATTAAGAATCAACCACGGAGATACTAACTACTAGGCAATTGCAACACACCCACTGGATTATTGTATCTAGACGATCCTAGTGTTAATTACTCCTTCTCGAGTTATAACCATTAACCCTAAATTATAAACCTTAATCAGATTATGGAGGTCGAAATCTCTCAATTTACAACCTATCCAAAATCCTAATTGGTTATGAAGTTCTCTAATAAACTATCGGAAACCTATGCAAGATCTCTCTTTACATAATTTACCAATTTAATTTAATTTTAATTTCTATTAGATCACCTAACTCTCTTTAGCCTAATGTAATTATTTTTCATTCGATTCACTCTCTCAGTTTCTTCAAGGTGGCTGATGCAAAGACTCCTTCTGCCTCTTTTGCTTGTTCTTTAAATATCATTTTTATGTTATAAGCAATTCTAGGATTTTTTTTAGGTTTAAAAGGTCCCAAAAATCCTTTGAAACTTGACGTTTTTGAGTATCTATTCGTCTATCGGATGTAGACCACGACCATCAGCCACATCCGAGCCTTTTATCACTATTGTGACATACAGACCACGATCATGGCCCACTCCTTATGCTTCTAGCATGATCGTGACATTCAATCCATAATTGTGGGCCAACTCTGGTGCTTTTGTCACGATTTTGGCCTGACATGCCATAATTTTAGGCCATTATTTGAGCCCGAATGTCTCTGAAACTTCTTTGTTCTTTAATGTTGACCTTGAAACACTAGTAAATATATCAAGGTACTTAAAAACATAATAATCAAGCTCAAAGACCTACATTAACCCATAAAACATTTCAAACATAAATAATTAACAAACTAACACAATTCTAATATAAACACATACTAAATGATTGAATTAACGGTTAAATACATATCAAACTAAGGTCCAAAACACAATGCAATTTACACTTATCAAACTTCATCATCAACCCCCCACTATATTAGCTTAAAAATGTGTCCCCTGGTTTTCCTCAATCTGATCCACCACCTGAAAATTCTCCTCGCCATCTTATGCAAAAATACAATGGAATTGTCTCTTTGAGGATTGATGACTAGGATAATATTTGTCCTTGGAATGAAAACACGCTCTTAGTTCCCTTTTCATGTTTACTAAATAGTTTGGCCTCTTATTTGAGATGGTTGACATAGTAGTTGCAAATTTATTTGGTGTTAAATGATTAAAAGAAACTAACGATACTCTTTACTTAATAGAGCCTCTATTGAGATTTCTTGTAGACGAGCTTGCCCAAAAGCATCACCCCATGGTTGCAACTTAAACATATTCACCATCGACCTTAAATTGTGAACTAATAAGGAAACTTGAGATGACATACACTTCTGATAAAGACAAGTTTGCTTATAGCATAGCTGACCTGAGATCTTTGAATTACCCTTGGTACATTTCTACAAAGCCCAACTATTTTAGTTTATTAAATCCTTCCACAATGTTGACAAACTCTCTAAAGTGGAACCTCCTATTTACCACTTCAACAAACTACTCCCATTGGCAGGAACCTTCTTTCTCCACCGATCTTTGGATCAATACTTCTACTTTCCCTTCTAAATACATGGAGGCCACCTCAACCTTAAGCCCTTTAGCAATCCCAAAAATTCTAAAATGCCTTTCACATCTTCTGATCCAGATCTTTAGATTTGTACCATCAAAATAAGGAAAATCAACTTATGGCACAGGGTTTTGATTGCTCCTATGAATATGCTGGCATCCATTTGGATGGAACTGCATCTTTCTTGCTCTACTACTGTAACTCTTTGCCATCTCCATGTCCTCTTTCTCCTGGAATTGGTAAGATATTAGGTTCCCTTGGAATTCTTGCTCTGTTCTTATCAAGTTCAATTTGAAAATTAGAGATCTTATTCTCTGATTGACCTTTCAAAATTTGAATAAGCTCCTTCATCTTTGA
>JAOSBO010196465.1:0-19205 GCA_027563915.1 Erythroxylum rotundifolium | reverse complement strand
TAATTCATGCTAACTTTATTAAATACCATATTAATTTACCCCATTTATCTAATCATGCTTGATTTATAAAAAAAAATAATTCTGGGGGTAACATATATAATTGTTAAAAACAAATAAGATTACAACTAAATTTATCCTATATTAAATCAAAGTTTATCTACACATTCATAAAAGAATATATTCAATGATTAAAAACACCTAACAATAAATACAAGATATATGTAACTGAAATGAGATGGAATTCAAGATTTAGCCCTCCATTTTTCTAGAGTGTTTATTATTCATGTAATGTTAAAGGAGAAGACCTAAAATTCATATTAAGCTTAATTTAAGCCTGAACCCTTATGTACAACCTTTTTTCTTCTTCCCTTCTTTAAAAGCATTGTAACTCTTATGTAAAGCCTTCTTCTTCTCATAAAAATATTTTTTCCTTAATGCTTCAAAATAATTGAATAAAAGTGATTTATTTATTTAATCTTTGTTATTATTAACCTTTGTTATTATTTTTATTATTTTTCAGCCCAAAATATTATAATCTGAGCAAACTAATTTTGCCACCATCAAGTTATAATACTCATATTTATTTCTGGTTTTTTAATACAAAATGACATCTAATCTAACATTATAACCTTTATATATAATATATGATCTTAAAATTACTAACATCTTAAATTTATATTTACTAACATCTAAAAATTATTAATAATTAATAAAATCTAACATTTATAACACAGTGAGAGAAGCTCCTACTTCCCTCCTGTTGCTTTCTATACTCAAGCTTGTGTTTCCAATAACTTCAATATGTAACTTCTCTTCCCTTAGATTTTCATTTTGACTTTACTACATCCATCCCTTTCATCTCTCCATTGTTTCACTATTAGAAAAACTTTATTTCTTAAACCTCCTCTCTCCTTTGAATAAGTCGCTTACCATTTTAAAAATCATTTAAAAATTTTCCTTAGGTAATTCCTACGCTTTTTCCCTTTTGGAAACAACCTATCTACTAGCTAGGGGTAAGGGCTATATACTATTGGACCTTCCCAGAGCCTATGTATTAGCAAGATCCATACTGGGTGTTGTTGTTGTCTTTAACTAAGTATAACTTTTCCTTACCATTTTAGCAATCATTTTCAAACTTTTCCTGAGCTAATTCCTACCCTTTTTCCTTTTTGGAAATAACCTATCTACTAGTTAAGGGTAAGGCTGCGTGCTATTAGACCTTCCCAGACCTTGTGTATTAATAAGATCCATACTGGGTGTTGTTGTTGTTGTCGTCTTTAGCTAAGTCTAACTTTTCTCCTCCTCCCTCACCTTTTGCCCACTTGTTTGAACTCTTCCTATAGCAGTCAATTCAAGTTGCTCTACTCCTTTAGCTATAGCTACTTCTATGCTAAATAATATAAGCTCCACTTCTATTCAGACTTTTCCTTTTCGAAACTTCCCTCATCATTTCCCTCATCAGAGGATAATATAAAAAAGGTTAACCCCACATGCATCATATGGAAATATGTTTATGAGAATCAGAATCTAAGATACTTACCTACTTTCCATATACTTCCTTTGAAGGGAACAATATAGTTTCCCCAAAAATTCATGATTGAAAGTGGTCACTTTCACTTATATGATTTTTTGTTAACAATAGACTAACATTCCATGTCATAGATACCTAGGTAAGGATGCAGTAGAGAAAATATGTCCTTGATAAGATATTGATTGATGAATAAGGTCTTGTACATCTTTAAGTTCTTTTATGTAATAAAAGTTGAATAAGTGTCAAAGATAGGGCCTCAACATGTTAGTGACAAGTCCCTCTTCTTGAATAAATAGAGACCATGTATCTTAATAGAAGAGCTCATATTATTTAACCTATGTTCTGTTATCTAGAATGATTTGAAACCATTAGTTCTTACCCATAAATCGGGAATACAATGATTACGTATTGCATTCAATTCTAGAAATGGGTTTTCATAAAAAATGATTCAATAGAGCATTAAAATCATCATCATTCAAATACCCAATCAATTCATACAAGATAACATAATAAATTTTTAATGAGAAAAAGAAACAACAAAATAATAAAAAAATTAACCTAGGTCATCAACATCGATGTCACCTCTAAATCGGTGTCAAGAACTTAGCCTTCCATGGGTCTCCCAAGCAAATGCTTCAACCCCATGAGAATTTCCCCTATGCTTAGTTTTTGACTGTCCTAGGAAAAACATCCAAATACAAGCTCAAAAACCTGAAACATTTACTCAATTCTCATATTCTCTAAGACTATATAATCATAACCAAAGATGAATGACTTTCAAAAATCATAGCAAGAATTCAACAATCAATGCTTATACTCATGATCAATCAACAATCATCATCTTTAGAAACCAAGCAATCTAATGGTAGACTTAGAAAAAGTGTTTAATTAAAATATATCTATAGTTACTCTCAACACCAATTATAATAATGACAATCCATAAATTCGCATATCATTTCATTTCTCCACCATTAATGTTTACATGCAAAATCATGAATCAAAGGACTTTTCAAGGTTGTAATGTGGGAAAAGATAAGGTGAGATGTATTTGGGTCAAGTAGCATGAAAGCCATTAAAGCTAGTGAAACAAAGCAACACTTATCAAAAACTGGGTACCGTTAGCTATGATGAATGCAACATTTATATTTCACAACCTATTTCAACTCTCACACACCAACCACACAAAGCATATACCAATCCGAAGGAATCCTCATACAATTTATGCCAACAATACATTAAAACCACAAGAGTGAACTTTTCAAGCTAACATCTACCTTATATCCAATATACTCAAATAACCCATTCATCACAAATTTAGGAGAATGCATTAATCATAAATAACTTTCAAAACATATGCACTTGCTCCTAGATACTTTTATTTAAACATATATTTTTTTCATTATTTTTCTTTTTTCCTTTTCTTTTTCATTTTCTTTTCTTATACTTTTCCCTTTTCTCTTGTCTTTCTTTCTTTTCCACTTTTTTAAACATTAAAAGAGACTATATTAACATGGGAATTTCAATAATAAGAAATAACAAAACATCCCAACATATGTAAAACCCCACACTTAGACCTTTTTACATCCACAAACTCACCAATCACAAATGTTCCACTAGATTTATGACTTGCGTGGGACATTTAGTTAAGTATAAAGCATGTAATATGGTTGATACAAAAAGAAATGCTAATGAGGCTCAAAGGGGTTTATAAAAAAATGAAAATCATATAATGGGTAGCCTATTTGGCTAATGTGCTTCGGAAAAGAAAATGATGCCTAATCATATCCATGTTAATGCATATGATAAAAGTATGGTCTCAAATAGAAATTCAAGGAAAAATTGGGATGTCCATGTTATGAAGGTCACACATTATTAAAAGACAATAAGACTGATATGGGTGTTTCAATCTAATAAAGCTCAAATTCTCACCGACTTTGTCCACCACTAGTCACTATTCTTCTAAAGATAATGCACATCGACCAATCACAAGAGCAAAAGTACATGCCAAAGTTGCTATGAAATTCTCTAGTCAATTCATTCTCTACTTATGATTAAATAATCTTAGAAACAATAGAAAACAAGCAAATGTTTCTTTGTTTGTTTTGTTGTTTCTCTCATTTTAATTGAAAACCTAAAAGCAAGCAAAAATAAACCAACAAAGAAACACATATGCATAAAAACATAAATGCAAAAATTTAAAAGCAAAAAAATTTACTTCCCTTGGGTTGCCTCCCAAAAAGCTCTTTGGTTTACGGTCGTTGGCCCGAATCCTTCTTCTCCTTAGTGAAAAAATTATGATCTTCTGATGGCACATGAGGTTCTTCAACATGAGGATCTTCAGGATAGGGTCTTGGTATAATCATTCCCATTTAGCTCCTTCCATATCCTCAGAATTCCAATTCTGATTGAGTTCATTCACTCTGGAAATATCTCAAATGTCTTTTCACCTTTTTCTTCTTCATTTAATTCCTCCAATCTACTATGTAAAGGTGAAGAGTTATTCTCAACAATAAAATGGAACTTAGTACTTACCTTGAGGTAAATGATATGTCCTTTTTGGCTTCGTGCTCCTTCTCAATTTCTTCTTCTTCTTCATAAGAAATTCCTTAAGTACTACACTCAAGATTCTCAAGCTCCTCTTCACTCTATAAGTTTTCCATGCTAATATCCATTGGGTACTCCTCAAGTTGATATGGTTGTGTCTCTTTGCTTTGTGATGCTAGGTAGTTGATAGCTTCCATCAATTGATCCCCCTAGCTTGCCAAGTTCTGGATTCTAGAACTTGTTTCCTGTTGGAATTTTAAAATGTTAGCAACATACATATTAACTAATTCTTCCAAGGATGTACCTGAGTCTTGATAGGAAGCTTTTGGTCTATACAGGAATTGCTATGCTTCCTGTAAACTATCATAGAAGTAATTCGGCTGAGTATCCCATCCATGACAAAAGTTAGGTCGATCAGTCCAAATATTGCTATGGGATAAAGAATTTGAATTAAGGAAAAAATTAATCCTATCCATGTCAAATTTAATTTTTAAATTTTTTATAAAAAGAAAAAATGAAAATATTATGAAATAACTGAAAAAATCGATTACGAAAAAATATACAAAACACACCGTACTCCTTGACAACGATGCAAAAATTAACATACGTGTCATAGCACTAGTCAAAATAAAAAAACTAGACTACTACTGTAGCAGTGGCGAGTCTAGGTCGATCCCATTGGTACTGTTTGATTAGATTATGAAATGAAATTAATTGATGTTTAGGTAATTTGGGGGAGAGGGTTTGGATTTAGTAAGAAAGTAAAATAAAATAATCCTAATGAAAATAAATTATATAAAACATGCGAAAAATGATAAAATGGGGAATTTAGTAGGATTCGGTTCTTTGATTCAATCTGGGCCTACACCCTAATTAAACATAATTCATTGATTTATTTTTATTTTATCTCTCTTAGAAATTATTGATTGTAGATTAACAATAAGCTCTGTTAATCGAAAATTTTCCTTAGATCCTAGTTAATTATGAAGCGCTCGTTAATTAACCTTAGCTATTGGGAAATCTAGAATAAGCTCTCTAATTTTATCCAGATAGCTGCCTTACGAATAAAAAAAAGCCCAATCTAGGTAATAATCACACAAGCTCGGATTATTTAACCTATGTTATGTTATCTCTAATGATTCGGAACCATTAGGTGCAGCTCATGAATCAGGAATACAACGATTACATTTTGCATTCGATTATAACGATAGGTTTTCATAAAAAAGATTCAATAGAGCATTAAAATCATCATCATTCAAATACACTATCAATCCATACAAGATAACATAATCAATTCCTAATGAGAGAAAGAAAAAACAAAATAATGAAAAAAATGCTTCACTAGGGTCGTCGGTGTTGATGTCACCTCCGAATTAGCATTAGGACATCTGGCCTTTCATGAGTCTCTCAAGAAAATGCTTCAATCCCATGAAAATTATCCCAAACCAAAAGCCCTTTGGTTCTCTTCACTACCGTAAGCTTTCTTCTACTCACTATTCACAAACGTGATAATTAAAGTTTATGGTCCATCTCACATCCACGGTTCACTCCTCTCTTATGACTCTCTTTTCTTCTCTTCTCATTATAGCTTTGATGTGATGATTTAAGATGATGGACCACCCTATTATTCATGTCTCCTTTTACCGGTCTGTCCTCTCTATTCTCCTTTCTTATCTTCCAAAACTAAAGAGGATAAAATATATAAGTTTTATTTCATTTCACTCTTGGTTTTTTACACACCTCCCAGCCAACACTTTATTATGATAAAAAATATCTGAAAAGCCGTGGGAGATGAGGTTTAACTGAAAAGAAAATAGGTCTTCTAGCTACTTCACTTGCTTCAAAATTGAACGAGACAAAAATGAAGGATCTGATGCCCTTTATTCACTTTTGGCTTTTTACTCATCACATGCCCCCCTTTTCATCCGCCATCCATGTATTCTTTATACCTTAAATACTAGGATAAATGGAAGGTACAAGTGGCATTTAAATGGAAGTGTAAGGTGTCTCATTTTGTAATGTGTTGCATGTGTCTTTGGTTTATATTGCTGTAGCCATCACATATTTGGTTCCTCCAAAAGCTAGGTTTTTGTCATGATTTAAATGGACAACTAGCTTCATATAGGACAAATGGACAGGTGTAACATTATGCATATGTTGTTTCAGCCATGTTTCTCAGTCCTTACCTATTCTTTACTTCAGCCAAACCTCTACTCTCCCATACCAGCCGACACACACTTTTATCTTGTCTTTATTCCCATGCTAAGTTCCAAAGCATATGGTAGCCAGGTTTTTATAGATAAATGGGTAGCTAAACTTGTTGTTGTCTTGTAATGCATGCAATGACTGTACAAATTTTCTTTGTCTTGTAATGCATGTCACATGATCTCATCGTTGCTATGTTTTACTGCTTTAATTTCTTGCTCTTATGTCATTTTACATTTGATCTTTCTCTTGGCTTCTTCTTTGCTTTTGGAATAAATTCTCCAGATTTTCTTCTAGTCCAACAAACGTTGTTTTGAAGAGATTTTAGTGTCTTCTTCTTGCTCTAATTCTCTTCTTATTACTCTATGGAGACAAGTGAGTAATTCTTTGGAAAATAGCCCAAAAGTAGTGCTTTTGACTCACTTTAATTTCTTTGCTTCCAAATTGTACATAAAATCATATATGAATTAGACATATATAAAGTGCTTAAGTCTAAATATGTTTCACATTAGACCAACATTCACGATATCACTATTGAATATTAGTTAACTATTAGACTAAGTTATTTTGAAAGCAATTTTTAAAGACCATTATATATGGATGAGGTCATTGCATGTATGAAACGTATTATATGCTAAACTTTGCATAGATGTGCAGGTGGACTAATAGCTCTTAGATTCTATACCCTTAACGAGACTAAATGAACATAAATGGATGTTGGAAGATAAGGTTATGGTTACCTATTAATGTAGGCCTCCCCTAAGGAGCCATAAAATGTATAAACCCTAGCTGGTGAAAAATTCTCTAGTGGAAAATATAATAAATTCATGAGAACTAATGGAGATGAATAGATGGTGACATAAATAATTATTGATGTTTTAGTTGGTAACTAGAGCTCCTTTATAGATACTCAAATTGTTTCCCTTAGTTATGTTTCCTTTCAGTCTAATCCCTTAACTCCCCCTTAAGAAGAACAAATGTATCAATTCTCTAAAATTAGGCATAGTCATTATTAAAATTGTCAAGCTTCAGAGAACTATTAAGATAATCCATGTTTAAACAAATCCTTAAGCTTGAGGGAAACTCCTGCTTGTAATTATAATGCTTCTTCTTCTAAGGAACCTTAGGTTAGTGAAGTCTATAGATTATCAACTTAAGAGTTCTCTTTGATAAGGAGAAGGAGATCATTACAGTCTAAAAATAGAACGACAACTCTTAACCCCTCCTTATAACTACAATTTATTGGAATATTATGAGTATTAATAACACTAGAAAGTAAGTTTTGTATAATAATCTTCATTCAATAAAGCCTATGATGGTAGGTGCTTAGGAAAAAAAGATTGGAGAATCTCTTTGTAACAATCTATGGTTTTTCAGTAGTAAGTTGAAAACTATTACCCATCATTATGATCATTATTATGGATAAATTGTTATTGCATAAGATACTGAGATAGTTTTAGTTTTAAACAACCTTATAAAACAAGTAATCCATCTTTTTGGTTAATATTAACGAAGATAATATAGTTTGGAGTTCTTTTGTTTATACTTTAAACTGATCAATGCTTTAAAATAATCTTAAAGTTTATGTATAACAAATTTTATATACCTTGGTTATTAGTTGGAGATTTCAATTGTATATTAAATTGTTCTGAAGGTAAGGGGAGACCTAGCTTAAGAGTGCTTTTTAGATAATTTAGAGTTTGTCTTGCACAAAAAATTGTTCTAGTTTGAGGTTTAAAAAGAACCATCAAACTTAGAGCAATAGTAGAATGGGGATTAGTTACTGAGGCAAACACTTGATAGAACTTTAACTAATCATTATGGGCTTAATAGGCTTCAATCATGTAAAGCAATATTCAACAACCACCTTTGTTTTGATCACTCTTTTATTGAGAAATACAAATTTTTTCTTAATCAGAAACGAGGCTCATGCTTTAGATTCCTTAATTATCTCTCAAACTTATAGAGTTTTAAGATGCAATTGATAAAGGATTAAACACTCAAGTGAATGGCTATAAATCTTTTAGATGCTTTAAAAAGCTAATGGGAATTAAAGAGGAATTGAAGAAGCTTAGTAATGTATGTCATTGTAACAATAATTTAGACTTTGATAAGGTATTGGACCTTCTTATGTAGAGATAAAATGGATGTCACACAAGGACAATTGTTCTAGAAATGTGGGTCTAAGAGAAAGAAGCTTTATTGAACTATAATAAGGATCTTAAAGATCATTACTCCTTTGTTAAGAAAAAATCAAGAAGTTAATAAATCAATATAAAGATTCTAATACAAATTAATTATATAATTCTCTCCTTTAAAGAGGGAAAATAAACAAAATTTTCTCTTTAATCACTAATTATGGAATAATAGTTAATAACGAAGAGGATCTTAAGGAAGAGAGTATGGAATACTTTAGGAATTCTTTGGGAACTATTTTTCATATTTTCTTTTCCATTGAGTTCCTTAACTCCTTCCTTCTTTTTGTTATCAATAGAGAGCATGCTAAATTGGTAACTAAGCCTTTCACTTCTACAGACATTGAGAAAGCTCTATTTAGTTGTAATCCTAGTAAAGCACTAAGCCTTGATGGCTTTAATACTTTCCTTTTCAAGAAATTTTGGAACTCTCTTAAGACTCAGATGGTTAGTGCAGTCTAAGAATTTTTCTAGTAGAAATATATTAAAGGTGTATAATAAAACTTAGATTTGTTTAGCTCTTAAAAGCTCTAATCTCTCTTTTATCAAAGATCATTAGCCAATGTCTTGCTATAACACATCATATAAAATTATTGACAGGTTTTTGGTTGTAAAGTTGAAGCTAGTCCTTCTAGATTTTATCAACTATACTTAGGATGCATTCATTAATGAGAGATCCATAGGTGATAACATCCTATTATTGTAAATTTGTTCAGGATTATCACATGAAAATGCTTCTCAAATTTACTTAATGAAAATTAATTTTCATAAAGCATTCATCTTAATTAATGGTTAAACCACTCTTCATATCCAATGAGCTAAACATATTAAGTAAGGAGATCTTATTTTTTCACTATATACATTGAAGTTTTAACAAGGATAGCCCATCATAACTTCAATATGGAAGAGAAAATTGGGGATCCTTAGTCTTTCATTTACATATTATTTGATACTTTTTATGGATCTGAATCTAATTGTTGGATGTCCTATAAATTCTCTAAACATTTTTAGTAAATTATCAGGTTTATTAATAAATAAGGATAAAACTCAACTTATGGTTTCTACTAGTTCTCTTTATAAATGTTTCTAAAAACGCAAAAGAATACGATATCATAAAAACAAAAGGAGGTAAATTTAATAAATTAAATATTGATTAATTCAAAACACTAGAATTACATTGAACATCTGAAGAATCATTTTTATATATTTTCTATTTTATTAATAAAAATTTTATTATAATTATATAATTTATTATTAATTATTTAATAAATTAGTAAATATTAGTTATATTAAAGTTATTCTATTATATTTGATTTATATTTAAAAATATTTGACTTATATTTTATTTATATAGACAAATTTTGAGAATATAATAACTAAAATTTGAAATAATGAAAAAACTAACTAAAGTAACTGCCCTCAACTTGAATTATCCTTAATTTAGTTATCTAGGAATACCAATTACTACAAAGAGAGATAATTATAGAGATTATCAAACCTTTTATGAAATGTTGTTAAGAAGTATTAGAATTTGGACCAATAAGAGTCTCTCTTTTGATGGAATTTTTTAGTTGATCCTATCAGTACTTAATATTGTTCATACATTCTGATCTTCTCATTTAAGCCTACCTAAAAGCATATCCTATTGTCATGAAACTCTCCTTATATATTTTCTTTAAATAGGAGAGGTTTTCATAAAGCCTTATATTAAGGTTAGTTAGAAAAAGTTGTGCTTGCTTATAAAAGATGGAGACTTGTGTATAATGCTAATCTAGATGGTTAATAAAGTGATTATATTGAAGAGAATTTGGAGAATTATTAATGATAAGAAGTCGTTAAAGTTTAAATGGTTGTATAGTTATTATCTTATAAATTCAAATTTCTATAAATTCAAGCTTATATATTACACATCATAGACCTTTTTTTAGATATTTAAGTAAAAGAATATCTTGAAAACGATATTAAAGTCAAAGTAGGAAATGGTGAAGATGTTTGTATGAAAGTTAGCTATAAGATGTCAAACTTTCAATGTGTTAGATATATGTACCTTGAGAAAGCTTGATTAAAGTTTTAGTAAAAGGGAATGAATAAGACATTAAGGCAAGCATATTCTCCTCTCTTATTATTTGGCATTCCATCTTACAATCCTTAATCTTTGGTGATAGGAAAGATCATTTGATGTGGACACTCATTAGATGCGTTCAGAAATCAATCTTACAAGGATATTTTTAAAGCTCATTGATAAATGCTAATTTGTACATTCACTTCTTAACACTTGGGGATTATTGTTATGAATTGCTTAAGATAGTCATTTTAACTCACATTTGGTATTAGGTACAAGTTTGAAGGATAATAACTAAAATGGGCTAAAAGCACTTTCCTTGAGCCAATATTTTGATGTTCAAACTCAATTACTCTTGTGGAATAAGAAGGAGATGGAACAATTTCGTAAGACTTGAGAGATACATGGCCATGTATGCATTCTTTTGATAAGTTTTAGGTTACACAGTTGGATACACGACATTCTTTAGATAAGTTTTAGGATACACAGATGGATACACCAATCGTGTATTTCAATTAAATGTGAAACTCGTGAAGATACGCAGTTGGATACCTTTGCATTCTTTAGATAAGTTTTCGATTACACAGTTGGACACACAACATTCTTTAGATAAGTTTTAGGTTACACAGTTGGATACACCCACCGTATATTTCAATTAAATGTGAAACTCATGAAGATAAATAGTTGGATACCTTTGCATTCTTTAGATAAGTTTTCGGTTACGTAGTTGGATACACGACCGTGTATCCAACTACGTAACTGAAAACTTATCTAAAGAATGCAAAGGTATCCAGCTATTTATCTTTGGTCGTGTATCCAACTATGTAACCGAAAACTTATCTAAAGAATGCAAAGCTATCCAACTGTTTATCTTCATGAGTTTCACATTTAATTGAAATATATGGTTTGATGCATGTCTTTGTATCAAACCATGTATATGCCCAGAAACTTAACTTTTCATATAAGTAGAACATTGTGGCGACAAATGAGGAGAATCAAATTAGGGCTTGGTGAAGGGCAGGAAATTATTCTTTCAAGACAGCCATGTATGAATTTATGTATATGCCCAAAAACCTAATTTTTCATATAAAGAGAACATTTTGGCGACAAATGAGAGGACAATCAACTTGGGACTTGGTGAAGGGTAGAAAATTATTCTTTCAAGACAATCATGTATCAATCTGTGTTTATGCCAGAAACCTAATTTTTCGTATAAAGAGAACATTTTGACAAAAAATGGGAGGAGAATAAAGTTAAGACTTCGTAAAGGATAGAAAATTATTCTTTCAAGACACTTATGGAAGGCTAAGCTTCCCCAATCCGATTTGGAGGTGAAATCGACATCGAGGGGCACATCTAAGCATATTGTCTTTATATAATATTGCTCCTCTCTTCTTTAAAGATTGTTTATGTTATTTTGTGCTTTTTGAATTGGGTATTGTGTAAGAATGATTGAATGCTCTATTTGATTATTTATGTAAATCTATTACTAGGTTATTAAATGTGATATGTAATCATTTTGTTTAGATTCATTTATGGAAACTAATGCCATTGAATCACTCGAGATAATGTAACAAGGGTAAATAACCATAACTTTTGTGGTTATTACTTATATTGATATGTTTTCCTAATTGTAATGTGGCTGTTCATCTAAATCTAGGGAGTTTGTTCTAGGATGTTCAATAGTTAGGCTTAATTAAACAACTTGTTTTATTAAACATAATTTAAGGGAAAACTTAGATTAATAGAGCTTGTTGTTAATTTATGATCAATAGTTATAAGAGAGATGTGAAAACAATAATCCAATGACGTATGTTAATTTGTGTTTAGGATGAGTTTAATCCGAGAACCGGACTCTAACACATACATCACTTTTGACTATTTTCTATTATTTGCTTTCGTAAGTTCAATTTTACTTATTTTGTTAATTGCATCAAACCAAACCCCCTTTATACATATAAATATAATTTAGGAAAATAATTTGATTTAATCTCTATGGGATTGACCTAAAATCATCACTAGCTATAGTTTTATGTTTAGTTATTTTGTGTAGTGGTACTTTGCACTACTAATTTTGGCGT
Source organism: Erythroxylum rotundifolium (assembly GCA_027563915.1). Classification (NCBI taxonomy): domain Eukaryota; kingdom Viridiplantae; phylum Streptophyta; class Magnoliopsida; order Malpighiales; family Erythroxylaceae; genus Erythroxylum; species Erythroxylum rotundifolium. The sequence goes on along the minus strand of JAOSBO010196465.1, from coordinate 6,587 downwards.
TGTTGTTAGGGATTAATATCCATTGCTTTTTTTGAATTTGTTTATTTATTTATTTTTATTTTCTTATCTTTCTTAGTTTAGTTAGGGTGTATGACATGATATTCTTACACTAGTGAACTAAAATTTGATCCAAAAATTGAAAGAACTCTTTGCAAATCAAGAAGAAAAGTTACTCAAAGTTCCGACGATCTATCACCATCTGATAGGAGACTTGGTTCTTCACCAAGAATTCAAATTTCCTTAGATTTTCATTTTAGTTATTTTAGTGATTCTATTTTTGAAACATATTCTAATATGGTAGAGCAACATAATGATTGTACTCTTAAGCAATTAGTTGCTTTTGAGTTTAACCATCAACCCTTATGCATTGATTTTACTATTATTGATGTTGCTTTTAAGGTTAAATTTTTTCTAATTCATCTTTTACCTATGTTTCATGGTATGCCATGTGAAGATCCTTATAAATACCTCAAGGAGTTCCATGTAGTCTTTTCTAGTATGAAGTCAGATGGGCTATAAGAATAGCAAATTAAGCTGAGGGCATTCCCTTTCTCGTTAGGGACATCACTAAAGATTAGCTCTACTACTTACTCTTAGGATCAATCACTACTTGGAATGAGATGAAAAGACTTTTTCTGGAAAATTACGTCCCTACTACAAATATTTGAAAGGAAATATGTGCAATTAGATAGCACGATGAGAGGAAAGATGGTTGCTAACTTGCAATTAGTGAGACAGATGGCTGCAAATAGCACTCAAAAAGTAAAAACATGTTGAATTTGCACAATGATAGGACATCCAATTGATATATGCCAAAACTTACAAGAAGCATCCACGAAACAAGTGAATGCTTGTGGAAGTTTTTCTGGTCAACCATAAAAGAAGTACGATCCTAAATACTCCTATGCACACATTTCAGGATGGAAAAATTCATCATTTAGCAATTATAGATAGTGAAGGCAACAACAACAAAGCTCCGACCAACAACCATTTCAAAGACAAGCTCAACCATCTAGCTCTGGACCTTCATAGGAAGAAATGATGAAGACACTGGCTTAGAATACAGATCAATTTGAAAATAGTACCCTACAATTTCAACATCAAATAAGAGTTAGTATTCAAAATACAGAAAATCAAATTAGTCACATAGCTACTATTGTTAACCGATTGGAAAATTAGAGTTCAAGTAAACTTCCTTCTCCAAAAGTGAATGGAAGTGCCATCACCTTAAGAAGCGGTATAGAAATAAAGGCACAACATAAGACTCCTCTTATAGAAATAATGAAGAATCTGAAAAGTAACTCAAAGTGTCTCTTATAGAAGTTGAAATGGGAACTAAGGTACATTTTTAATCTCTTATAATTAAAAATTTTACTAATACTTGGCCTCCTTTTCCTAGAAAGTTGCTAAATCAAACAAAAAGGAATAAGATAAGAAGATTTTGGCAATGTTCTAAAAGGTAGAGATGAACATACCTCTAATTGATGCCACAAAAGAAGTCTCAAGGAGTTACGCACTTCCAAAAGGAAATTGAGAGGAGATGAGAAAGTGAATATGGGGGAGAATGCATTTGTGGTCATACAAAGGAAACTTCAACCAAAGTGTAAGGATCCAGGTATGTTTACGCTGCCCTACAAAATAGGTGATACCAGATTTAGAAAATAGATGTTACATTGAGGAGCTTTAATTAATGTCATGCCATATTCTATTTACACTTTGTTGAATTTGGGGTCTTTGAAAGAAACACATGTCATAATGTAACTAGCAAATACATCTAACACTTATCCTAAAGGGGTTATAGAGGATGTCATAGTGCTAGTTAACAAATTAGTTTTCCTAACAGATTTTTATGTATTGAAGACGGAGGGAGAACCTTAGTCTACTTCAACACTAATCCTGCTAGCCGAAAACAAAGACCGATATGGAAGCAAGAGCATTGACTATGGATTTTGAAGGTGAAAAAAGTACTCTTTAATTGTTTTAAAGAAATGAGGTACCATAATGACATTCATTATATTTTATCTGTTGATTTCATTTATTACTTGTCTCAAAAAGTTTTTGATATGGAAGGTGAGGATGAGTTAGAAGTCATTCTTTACATAAGTTTAGAGGGGAAAATTGCAAAATTCTAACTTAGTTGTTGTATATGAGATAGAAGAAATTATGCTAGCATTGTAATCACTGTAACCAATGCATAAAAGGTATGTACCTTCAAATATTGAATTTTTAATATCTCATACGAAATCCCTACCTTAGGTTGTGCAGGCACCAACCATTAAACTGGAGCAATTACTAGAGCGCTTTAAGTATGTATTTTTGGGATAAGGAGAAACCATTCTAATAATCATAGCAAAGAATCTAACCAAGCTTTAAGAGGCAAAGCTCATTCGAGTGCTTAAGGACCACACCACAACTATAGGGTGGACTATAGCTGACAATAAGGGTATTAGCCCTTCAATATATATGAACTGAATTCTTTTAGAAGAAGGATGCAAACCATCATGAGAATCACAAAGGAGCTTGAATCCTCTAATGATGGAAGTGGTTAAAACAAATTTCTTGAAGTTGCTTGATGTTATAATCTATACAATTTCAGATAGTAAATAGGTAAGTCCAATCTAAGTGACACTAAAAAAGACTGGGATTATAGTGGTGAAAAATGAGAATAATGAGTTTGTTCCTATGGGACTTCAAAATGGATGGTGAGTATGCATTAATTACAGAAAGTTAAAGGCTGCTATACGCAAGGATAACTTTTCGCTCCTATTCATCGATCAAATATTTGAATGACTTATGGGATGATCTCATTATTGTTTTCTTGACGGATATTTAGGTTATATCCAAATTGTGATATCTCCATAAGATTAAGAAAAAAATAACCTTCATATGCCCATTTGGCACATTTGTCTATAGAAGAATGCCTTTTGGACTTTGCAATGTCGCAACCACCTTTTAGATATGCATAGTAAGTATTTTCTCTGAGTATGATGAGCACATTATTGAGCTCTTTATGGATGATTTTACTTTCTATGTAGATTTATTTGATGCATGCTTAGATAATTTTAATTATGAAATTCAATGAAGCATTGAAACTAATCTTGCTCTAAATTCTAAAAAATTTCATTTTATGGTTGAACAATAAATAGTTTTGTGACATGTAATTTCATCTAGAGGGATTAAGGTTAATAAAGGTAAAGTAGAAATTGTGAAAAACTTACTCTATCCCTTAAATGTGAGGGGGGTTTATTCTCTTATTGGTCACACAAGCTTATCAAAGGCTTCAGTAAGATTTCAATAAATCTCCATTACAAAAGGAAGTGCCATTTGAATTTGATGAGCAATGTGAGGAAGCTTTTGACTAATTAAAGGAACTATTGACTTCGGCACTAATCATTCAACCACTAAAGTGGACTTAACCCTTTTGAATTATATGTGATTCTAGTAATTTTGGTATAGGCTTTGTCCTTGATAAAAATGTGGCTAGATGACTCATTCCATTTACTACCCCTCAAGAACTCACAGCCCAACATAGTGCAACTACTCCACCATAGACAAGGGGCTTTATCTATGGTTTTTGTTTTAGATAAATATAAACCTTATTTGCTTAATTCTAAGGTTAGTATATATTTTGATCATGTAACATTAAGTTATCTTTCATCGAAGAAGGAATCAAAGCTAAGGCTTATTAGATGGATTCTCCTACTCTAAGAATTCAATTTGGAGATCAAAGATAAGAAAGGTGTAGAGAAATCAGTTGTAGAGCACTTGATTCGAGTTGTAAAGGAAGAGGGTTCAATGCCCTTGTAAGAGCTATGTCGGGATGAGCCATTACTCACGCTTCAAGCTAAGGTTCCATGGTATGCTGATATTGTATGATTCGAAATATTATATCTGGGATGATCCTTAATTATGGAAGTGTTGTTCTGAACAAGTAATTAGAAGATGTGCGGTTGAGTATGAGTATGAATCTATTTTGAAAATTTTCCATTCATATGTTTATGATGGTTACTTTGGGACTAAAAGAACAACTACGAAAAATACTTGAATGTGTTTTTTGTTGGCCAAATATATGTCAAGATTCTTATATGTTATGTAAGGTATGGAACAATGCCAGAAGCAAGATAGTTTATCCCACAGAGATAAAATGCCTTTATCTCTAATCCTTATATGTGAAAATTTTGATGCGTGGGGCATTGAATTTGTGGAACCATTTCCTTCATACTATTAGATGTTGATTACGTTTCTAAATGGGTGGAAGCTAAAACCATAAGGATTGATGACTCTAAAGTTGTTGCAGAATTTGCTAAATCTAGCAATTTTACTAGGTTTGGAACACTACGAGCATTGATTAACAACAGGGGTACTCATTTTTGTAATAAATCAGAAAGAAATCTTTTGAAGAAGTATCATGTCATTCACAAAGTGTCTATGACCTAGCATCCACAAAAAAATAGGCAAGCAGAAGTTTCAAATAGAGAAATCAAGTTAATACTTAAGAAAATGGTGAGCCTAAAATGTAAAGATTGAAGCCAATGACTTGATGATGCATTTTGGGCGTATAGAATTACATATACCAGTTGGCATGTCTCCATACTAGCTAATTTGTGGAAATTAATTTCATCTTCCATTAGAAATTGAGCATAAAGTTTTTTGGCAATTAAGTAATGCAATATGGAGATGAATAAGGTAGGTGAACAAGCAAAATGACAACTGCAAGATTAGAAGAGCTTGGGGTTGACTTTTACGAGAATGCAGAGATTTACAAAGAAAAGACAAGGCTATTATAAAAAGTCTCTTTTTCATTCATTACTTAAGCTTTTCCCAAGTAAATTACATTCTTATTGGGTTGAACCTTTTTACGTTACTAATTTGTTTTCATGTGGTGCAATTGAAATTAAAAGCCTATAGATGAAAAAGTAGTTCAAGGTTAATGGTCATCTATTGAACAATTTTATAAAGGATTCTAAGTGAAAAATGGTGAAGTGATATGGTTATAAAACCCTCATTATAAACGTTAAGCAACATTTGCATCCAGCTAATGACTCAAAACAAATTGACTACTTGGGAGGCAACCCAAAGGAAGTCCATTTCTTTTCATTTACATTTTTGCATTTGTTACTTATGTTAATTACTCCATTTCTTACATTTGATGTTAAATTGGGAACTATTTAAGTGTTAAGTGTGGGTGTGGGGATATTTGTTTTCATGCACATTTTTATGCTTGCTTGTTGCTTATGTGTGTTTTTTTAAGTGTTTTCAAAATCAAAAAAATAAATAAACAGACATTCTCTCTTTTTCTATTGCTTTTAAGACTATGTAATTATAATTAGAGAGATAATTGACTAAAGTCATTCATGGAAACTTGAACATGTACCTTTACTCTTGTGATTGGTCAACATATGTTATCTTTTGAAGGGTAGTGACTAGTGGTAGTCACAAGCCAGTAAAATTTTGAGTCTTTATAGATTGACATACCCATATTAGTCTCATTGTCTTTTGTTTATGTGTGAACTTCATGATATGTACATCCTAACTTTTCTTTGATTTTTTTATTAAAGACCACATTTTTATCACATGCACTAATATGAAAATGATGTAGGTATATATTTTTGTTTTTATAAGCTATATTAGCCAAATATCCTACCTATTGATATGATTTTTTCTTTTGATAAGCCTCCTTGAGCTTTAATAGTCTTTCTTTTTGTGCTAACCACATTACATGCTTTTAACCTAGCTAAATGTCCTACCTAAGCTTTAAAGCTTGTGGAGCATTTATTGATTGTTGATTTACAAAAATATTAGTGTGGGGTTGTGGAGACATATGGTTCGTTATAATTGTTGGGATGTCATCTTTTATCTTATCAATTGGTTCCAATGTTGATGTAGTTTTTTTCAAATTTTATTAAAAAAGAAAAGAAATAAGGAAAGGAAAAAGAAAATGAAGAAAGAAGAGAAAAAGAAAAGAAAAAGAAAAAGAAAGGAAAAGAAGGAAAAATATGTTTAAATAAAAGTATCAAGGAGGAAATGCAATTGTTTTGAAAAGTTATTGAAGATTAGTTTATCCTCCTAAAGTTGTATGGAATGGGTGATTTGAGTATGATGCATATGAGGTAGATTTTGTTTTAAAGGATTGTTAGGCTCCGATCATGTATCTCATACATAATATATATCAAATATGCGCAGCAAAAATAAAATGGAACCTTAAAAACTAGATCTACTTATGCATATAAATGTAGAAAAAAATGAAATGTAAGATGTTTACATACTTTTTTGACAATCTTCTTCATTTTTTAATCTTCGTTGCGATGGGTTGTCGTAAACCACAACGATCAAAACAGACCGTTATTAATGAAACTCTACATGAAGGTAGAAGGATGAAACCTCGCTAGGAGATGACTAGAATTCTTTCTTTATCTTAGCAAAGACAAGAACTCTTAAGAGAGTTAGAGAGAAAAATGTGTGTGTTAGAAAAAGAACCTTTCCTTTTTCTCTTTGTGTAAATTATTAATTAAACAAAAGAGTTTGGTTTTATTTATGTGAGCGTTATATATCTGGTCAAAAGGTACCAAGATTCTTTTGTAAGTAAT